>CBVK0103451197.1:0-10397 GCA_900067695.1 Picea abies | reverse complement strand
GTCAAATTTTCTCCCATGGATTAGTGTAAATTTTGCACGTGCTCCATAAACCGTTCAAAATATTATTTGATCTTTATTTAATGCGATCACTGAAAATCCATGAATTTGAATTTGTCAAATTTTCTCCCATGGATTAGTGTAAATTTTGCACGTGCTCCATAAAACGTTCAAAATATTATTTGATCTTTATTTAATGCGATCACTGAAACTTTCTATGAATCTATTAGCCAAAACTTTCGAGGGACTCACATTGAAGTGCATGATAATTAACTTTATTTTAATTTTAAATTCCCTATCGGGAATTTTTTATGTATTGCATGATGACGTGTTTACGACATCGATTACAATTTTTTTAATTTGTTTTTTTAATGTTATACATATTTATAAAAAAATTTAAATGCACTAAATTTCTTAACATTAAACTTCTTATTTATGTTATTGATATTTATGAAAAATATAAATTAAAATTTAAAAAATTAATAATTATTTACATTAAAAAGTTGAAAATGACAATAATGTTGTTTTTATTTTAATATTATACATATTTATATAAATTTTTAAATACATCAAACTTCTTATTTCTTATTGATATTTAAGAAAAAGTATAACCTAAAAAAATACACATAATTGTATTTGGAGATTGAAAGTAACTCTGAAGTGTCCCATGAGGAGTTATGTCCTCTCTTAATTGTATTTGGAGATTGAAAGTAACTCTGAAGTGTCCAATGAGGAGTTATGTCCTCTCTTAGAGGATAAATAATTAGACAAGTATATGGAGCTTTCTTTTGCTAGGATGATATATTTTTAAAAAAAATTGATCATACACATAATTGTATTTGGAGATTGAAAGTAACACTGAAGTGTCCAATGAGGAGTTATGTTCTCTCTTAGAGGATAAATAATTAGACAAGTATATGGAGCTTTCTTTTGCTAGGATGATATATTTTTAAAAAAAATTGATCATTTGAATTTTGACTTATGGGTAGTATGATGTTAATAAATATGGTAGTACCAATAAGGAATTGATACTTCTATATATATATTATTTAAATTTTGTATTATAGCTATGATGTTAAAAAGATAAAGAAAAGAAAGATTTGTTAATAAGAAAAAAAAATGAAATGTGTATTAAATATGTAATTTAAGTATAATTTAAAAAAATAAAAAATGCATTTTTTATTTTATTATAGAATAAAATGCAAATTACAATATAAAAAAAATCAAGTATAGATGGATATTGCACTTATGAGAGTACCAAAGCATATTGCACTTACAGGGTTATAATTACATTAGTAATGTATATTTCTTTCTCTTTATAAAATAATCCTTATCTTTCATTTGTTTTCCTTTTCCTTTTTAAATTCTTGTCACCTTTATGAAGGAGGCACATTAATTAATTGTGTGTCAGAAGGTGAGAAATCAAAGTTCTTAGAAGCAACCAATTCCTTATCTCAGTTTGATGTATTAGTTTTATGATGCCTTTTTGTTCCACTTAGAGGTGCATCAACTACCACAACCTCCCTCAAGAAGGAAAGTGCTCTATCCACTTCTTCTACTTTATCCCTTAAAAAGGAGTGGTTTACTCAATTCATACTTGTGGGCCGTAATTTACCTCATCCTAATCAAGGTCGATATAGAAACTCGAGTCCTATGAAAAATTCCATCTCTTTGTTTTTTATTTGGTTCCATTTTCCATGGGAGGATGAGCTCAAGAATGGAGACTAGCTTGTAAATGTCCTAGAAGATGGAATATCCTACACCTCAATTTTATGTTCTCATAATCTAAGCTCTGTGTGTATTTAATATTCTTCCATGCAAGATTAATTTTGTGTGAAATATTCTTACTAGGTTTATCTCAACATAAACTCACTACAACTCTTTCAAGATATCATTATATGTAAGTGTCCAAAGCATTCACAATATCCTCAAAAACTACTAAATATCATAAATGTAATGGCAAATTGGGAAGACAAACCTAAACTGACATCCTAGTAACAGGTATAGTGTTATAATCAAATTTAAGAACCAAGGTGTTATAAAAAGTCTTGTGCTTCCCCAAAACCAAAGACCTTCCTCAAACTCTTGCTAATAATCAACATGATCATAGAACTGAATAATAAAAAATCCCTTGGAGCACATAGATATCTCACATTTTTTTGTCCAAGTCGAGTGAATCCAATGAAACAATGTTGATATACATAGCCAATACCCATTAAATTTGTAGATAATTGGATGTTTTTCATATAGAGAATGTAGATGGGTTACCTCTTACACTATGATCTCCACCATTGACACCTCATCAACATGTTTCATGATATATGCACTAGGAATAACTTTAAAGGATTCAAATATTTTGGAATGGAAGAATGTCTTCAACGCCATCCTTAAAAGACATAGGTTTGGAAGATGAAGGTGCCCGTGAACCGACCATCCCTCCAAGTAGACACAACATCAAAATGAAGGTTGAATCTTTTCCAATGCGGTATAGAAACAATTATTTTGGTCAAGTTATTTACCCTTATAGATTAAAGGTTGTAGATCCACTAGAATCCCTTGCAATAGCTCCAAATTCTTCTTTAAAACCAACACAAAATATGTAGAATACACCCACAATATTAATGTGCCCTCGAGAAGGGACCTAGCCATAATCTCGAAGTTTGACTTGGAACTATGGGTTGCATCTCAAAATTGTAAATATGGTTTTCATCAAACACTTTCCATGCAAACAGTGCATCAAACACTTTATAGTCAAACATTTTGTTGACCACTTGGATAACATTCTTGCAATAAGAACCCACGGGCTCATCCTTGTCAAAAAAACAACCTTCATCTCGGTGAGAGTAGTTTTACAATAATGATGTTTGCACTAATGACAAAAAGAGGTAGCAACCACTTGTGTCACAACTACTTGAAAGTCTCATTAGCTCAATAGGCTCTTCCACAATCTCCACTACAATCTATATGTCCTTGTCTTTCTTGAACCCTATGTTTCTCCTTTTCAGACATTTGATACAAAATGCCAAAACGCTCTATGCTCCATAGCCTCCTGTCCAACGCTACATGAGAATATTGTAGAAAATTGGTAAGTGCAATGTGCATATGAGAAATGCAATTTCTATTCAATTTCTAATCTCTACATAAAAATCACTATTTTGAATTATAAAACATATATATTTTAATTAAAAATAAACTTATTAAATATAATAAAATAAAAAATATATTTATAGTAAATGATATGAAAATCTCTTTGGGCAAGAGGGAACGAGGTTAAACTCTGAATGTATGGGACTAAGACTAGATGTTACTAAAAAACACATGATTTTAGTGGAGGTAGATTGAGCAATGACCACAAGGGGTACTAGTTTTCTTGAGGATATTATCATGTGGATATTCTCTAGGCTCAAACCACTTTTTGGCCCTAGAGTAAGACAAGTTGCTTCCTAAGGAAACAAGTTAATGACCCAAAACCTAGAGGTATCTCGCAGGAGGAGTCTACCTCCTTATAAACCATCAAATAGATCATTTCAAGTGGCATGCAACCAATGATGACTATCCTCAGTACCAACTAATAGAATCATTTCAAGTGACAACCAATTAATAAAATCATTTCAAGTGACATCGTTTTTTGTGAATAAGAATAATAAATCAATTTGCATTCACATATAGCAACAACCTATAATCACTATCCTCATCGACAATTGAAAATTAAATTAAAATTAAATTATAATAAATATTTTCAAAATAATCGAACAACTTAAATTATAACTCAGAGATAATGCTAAGAAATGTAGATAAAGTAAAAAAAAGTGTGATATGAAAGGCGGCTACCGAGAAACGTTGACAATTTGTTAGGGAACTCTACAAATAAAGCAACGACAATGATAGCACGTAATGTAATGTTTGTAACTACTGCTATTTCTCATTATACTATGTTTAATATAATAATGGAATTTACAAAACTTAAAGGAGTTGAGTCCGTTTAAATATTATTATTGGTAAAGTTGATGGGTTTAATAGCGAATTATGATAAAGACCAAAGTTCATGTTTACATTATTGATATTATTCTAAACGTACTTAAAAGTGATTCATTGAATACAATCCATGAATGGGAAGAAACGTTGGTTAAAAAAATCCACCAAATTCAAATTTAAAGTTGATTCGCTACCACTTAAAAAGATTTTCTACAAAATTTAAAGTGAAATTTAATTTTTTTTATTTAGTAATTTAAAGTACTCATTGAATTTTTAGAATAATGATTTTTTTTTAAGATACAGAAGATTATTTGAACCCATGTTCAAATATCAGAGATTATTTGAACAAGGTTCAGGTACAAGCCAACGCAATTAATCAACTTATCACTTATGAGAATTAAACCGAAGGAGAAAAGAGAACAACAGTGTGACCAACCACTCAATTTTGTATTTGTAAATAAAAATAATTATATTACCTTCCGAAAGTAAAAAACTTACTTGGACATGTGAGCAAGTCAATTGTTTTACCACTGAGGTGGAAACCAGAACACAAAGGTGTGGCATCTATATATAGTTACATAACTTGAAAAAAAGACGATAACTGTCAAAATACAACCAGGGGACTTGCCACCTGTTCTGTCACTCTTGTGGAAACTAGAACATGCGATGGACTGGGTGCCCCAACCTGAACCAGAGACTATCGAACTCGAGCCTATCTGGCCTGAACCAAAGACTGAATCAAAGACTGACATAGGAAAAATTGCAAAACTTTTAGCCATTGACCCAAAGAAAAAACCTGAAAGAAGCTATGCATGCGGCGAGCCAGGGCATCCATCATGATGGAGTATGAAGGTGAAGGGTTGAGAGCACGTCGAACAACGACTCTTCTCAGGCTTGCTTGATAAGGAATCGTAGAGGGCATCCATGCGTTTGCCAAATAGACTCTGGTGGTGTTGTTGCTCGGCCAGGTCCCTCCTCATTTCAAATATTAAAACCAGGTGGTCGTCCGTGAGTCAGTGTGAGTCTGGAGCTGGGTGATAGTCTGCTTGAGCCTAGTTCTCCTCCAAGGTGGCAGCAATGGAGTTGAAGGCAACAGTCAAGTCTGTGACAAGGTCTTCTTCCATGGAGGCAGCCGAATTGCATCCTCAGTGGCCCTCTACAGGTAAGGCCTCTTCTTCCACTATGCATCCCATAGCGACTGACTCTTGTATAAGGCCTCTTCTTCCACTATGCATCCCATAGCGACTGACTCTTGTAGTGCACTGGTGGTACAGGGAGCAGGTTGGCGATCCAGGACGGTCGAGGGAAGGAAAGGCAAGAAATTCGCCTAGTTGGGCAGAAATTCTTCTTCCACCGGGCAACCACCTTGGAGACTCTCAGTGTTGGGAGGACGTGTTCGCTGCTGAGCCTGCGCGTGCCAATTGAGCCTCAAGAGCCCTGAAGGGACATCATCCGGAACTGGAGTTTGAGAGGTAAGTCCCTGGTCGTGGTGAGGCCAAGCTTTTACGGGGCTTGCGCAGACCAATTATGCCCTGAAGAGCCTGGGTGGTCTTCGCCTAGCGTGAGAGCTCGTGAGGCAGTCCTCGGGCGATTGTGTCGTCCAAATCTATTGTAATAGGTTGGTCCTCGACGGGGTTTGCCCCGTTCTCTTGGCATGGTTGCGCAAGGCACCAGGCGAGTGAAAAAATCGTAGGACCAAGCCAAGTCTCGGGGCAATAGGTTGGTCCTCGACGGGGTTTGCCCCGTTCTCTTGGCATGGTTGCGCAAGGCACCAGGCGAGTGAAAAAATCGTAGGACCAAGCCAAGTCTCGGGGCAGGATCAACAAAAGAATGTTGGGCTTTGGGCTCAAATGCGCCATATAACATTTCCCACACAGTGAAAAGACGAGGAGGGCAACGACATTGATGGCTCTGGTAGCGATTAGTGCTGGTGTGATGGCGATCTTGAGGATCGTACTGAAGCCGAGGAGCCGAGCCCATGTTTCCATTAAGGCCCAACGCAGTAAGGCTTGGCGTTTAAGCATGAGAGCCATCGCCACTGGACATGGAAGGTGGCGACGAGAGGCTTTAACTGCCATCGTGATCACCCCAAAACAATAATTAATAAATCAAATATGGATTAGTTTAGGGTTTAGTGCATCTTTGTGGTAGGTTTGGATTTGAGATTCGACTTATGAACATTGACTATCACCAACCATCCATTGACTATCACCAACCATCAGGAGAGTTAAGAAGATCCGTGGCAAATTCCATAGTTTCTCCTTTGAACTGTGTAAGTCAATGCGAGACACAGTCAATTCCCTACCATTGATTCTTTTAGTGGATGGTGCCATTCTAGAACTGTTGACCTCGTTGTTATATATTGAGATTGACGGGGTTGGACTCTCGTCAAGAGCCACATATAGAGGTCTGGAACGAGACGCAACTGTATATGGACTGAATTCAAATCTGAGAAAAGTCTCGGACGGAGAAAGGGGAAGGGGGGAGGTGAGTGAGTGGCGAAAGTGCATGCTCCTTCCTGTTTGCCTTAAATAAATCATCTCGATCTGAGAAATCTCTATTTTATATATAAAATATAGATTTACCGATGTTTCCGTGCGATTACTGCGATGGGTTGATGTTGAACCCTGTGACCGTAGAGAACGTTGTGGTATCAAAGGCGACAGGCGCCCTCGTGCTCTGAAAAACATGTGTCGAAATTACGTGTCACGTTTAATGGCGACCTTCGAACTTACCAGAACGGGCTTTATGAACCCAAGTACTGGACTCTGGTTTTGCATTCGGTCAAGCTTCTGCAAATCATTTTAAATTTTTTCTTCATTCGTTGGATTTTTAGTTCATATTCTTCTTACTTTCGGGCTTTCTTATTCAGTTTTCATCCTTTGAATTTCTGTAATTTGCTGTCATTTTTGCGTGTTTTCAAGGGATAATGTCTTCCCCATATGAGAGCAAATCCAGTGAACTGAACAAAGATCCAGAAATTTGGTTGGGAAACGAGCGCGAGGAAAGCAGTGCTTTACATTATTTGGGTTACGATAGTACTCATTTTCCAGGAGATTGTAATTTGAAAGGTGCAGAATCCAGCAATCCGAAAGCTGAATTCTCTGAATCCTGCATGCAATTAGCACTGTACAAACCTTCTCATGATTCTCTGATTCCATCTGTCAGTACTCCTGTTTCCTTAGATCGTGGGAAGCTCGAAGAATCGGTGACAAATGCATCCATGGAGGAACCAAAACACGTACAGCCTTATGCTTCCCTGTCTCATGAATTCCCTTTCGATGAAAACGATTCTGAGGAGATGGTTTTGTATGGAGTTTTGCAGGAAGCAATGAGCAAAGGTTGGGAGCCCGTGAATCAGGCGAGCGAGGAAAAGCAAGAGGCGGCAGCGGAGACATTAGCAGCTGGCGAGGAGGAGAAAGGGAAGTCAGTAGCAGTGGAGAAGCATTACAGAGGCGTGAGGAAAAGGCCGTGGGGGAAATATGCAGCAGAAATCAGAGATTCAAATAGACATGGCGCTCGTGTTTGGCTTGGGACTTTTGACTCTGCTGAAGAGGCGGCCATGGCTTACGATCAGGCGGCCTTCGCCATGAGAGGTTCACGAGCTCTGCTCAATTTTCCCCTTGAAGTAGTGCGAGAATCCGTGCTGAGAAACAGTAAGTACGCCAACCTGTTTAATTATGCTGAAGTAGCACCTGGATGCAGCCAGCAGCCTTCTGATTCCAAATTTAACGATTTCTCCATCTCCAGGCAAGAAATTGATAGAGGCGAAGGCGATGGGCATCCTGCTGAAAAATCAAAATCAAAATCAAATGAAACCACTGAGAAATTAGTAGTGGAATTGGGGGATTTGGGCGTAGATTTGTTGGAGGATTTGCTTCTATCCACGACTGGCGAGCAACCTGATCGCAATACAGATTGAATTCCCCCATGGGCATTTGAGTTCGGCAGCATGGATGGAAATATTTAAATCTTTCTTAATTTCTGTATCCAGTTACTTCCATATATTCCCTGGTATTGGCATATAGGCATCAATTCCTCAATTCCCTTGGCTTTAATGTATATGAGGAGAGCAGGATTCATGTTTCAATCTCCCATTTTTTTATTCAAATTGGATACTGTGTTAACCACTATATATCTTCTCAACTATAATCATCCCGAAATTGCAATACAATCCTTGCCAAAATTATACTGTAGTTCGCTGTTGTTTTACATGCTACAAAAACCAGACACCATTTCAAATGGTGACTAATCTGACCTAGACGACCACTCAAGGCGGCCGCTACAAGTAAAAAACATTTGTGATTGTATCCTGCCAAATTGTGCAGGTGACAAAGAGCAGCGTTTTGTGATTGTATCCAAATATTCGTAGAGGAAATGTTTTTGCTCTCTTCATGGTATTGTTTCAATGGAAAGAATAAATTAAGTGGGAAGATTATCAACATTTCTCAATGATCTTTTAAAAAGACTAAGTGGGATACCTCTAAAATCTTTGTGTTCTGTAATTGTTGTTATGACATAAATATATATTTCTATACCATGCGAAAAATATGAAGAAATGTAACCATGTGTATATAAAAAATGAGTGAACATATACAATAATAAACATTGTACAATTACACTTCATTATACATAATAAACACACAAATATATAAATAATAAACATTGTACAATAACACTTCATTATACATAATAAACACACAAATATATAAATGAGAGGAATTTTGGTTTAATGGGAATGGAACAATAGCAATACAACAAGTTCACAAGTCCACTGAGGAGAGAACATGATGTGGGGAGCAAATCCACAGAGAACATATTCAACTTAGAGAGGAAGGGAATTCCATGATGTGGGGAGAAAATCCATCTTTGGGTAGGTACAATGTCAAAATTAGATACAATTTAATTCCCTTCCTATTCCCCTTACATGTACTGGCGGTGGACTAAACTTTGGGCACCCAAATCCCCGCCAAAAAAAATTGTTTGCATGGTGTTGACGGGATATTTCCCCTGTGACTTTGGGTCAAATCACAAAAGATCAAGACTATATTGAGAAGACTGAAATCTTCCCTCAGAGAAAAGTATACAAAAGTGAAAGAACAACTACTTTTGGTAGGAGAAAGTAGGGAAATAAAGAAGGAGAAAGAGTGCACCTTAAGTCTCCTGTTTGATATTGATCCTTGCTACACTTTTTCGAAGAGCTCTTGATCCTTTGTCAGAACCATCCTACAAAATAGAATCAAGACAAGTGTTGTAACGAGGTAGTTATATAATCAAACAATATACGTGTCATGTACTATATTCAAAGCAAATATGATGAGAAAACACACACAATGTTGCAAACACAATTTGGAGGAAAATAGATCTCTTCTATTAACACCAAATATCAAGGCTAATTACAACCTGACTCTCTTTCGACACTCCTTCAGAGCCAAATGCTCGGGTTCGTCCACGAATCCTTCAAGCATCAACTCAGCCACAATACTCTTCCTTGGATATCCTAGATAGGGATAATGAAACACCCTATGACTATATAAGAAGGAAAGAGGCACTGGAAAAGGAGTTTCCAGAATGGGGAATGTTACTCAGAGCATAATAAGGATAGGGAAGCTTACTAGATCTTAGTAGCATAACCTTGCACCAAAAGACTTCTCCTCATCTTATCCCTAAATGGTGTTTTTATATCTTCCTCAAGAGGTTGGGGGAGTTGGAATCCATTTTGTACGGGTATGGCGATGTTGGGAAACAAGCCCAACTGAAAAACCCACCTGAAAACTCAGAATTATTTTATTTTTCATGAATTTTTAGGGAATCCACGGGCTACAAGTTTGTAAGGCACGGATGTTCGGGTGTTGCATAAGGGAAAACCATGGATATCAACAAATTTTATTTTTTTTAGATGACTTGATGAGAAAAGCTTGGGATTTTACTTAGCAAGATATGAAAAGGGTAAGGACAAGTCACAAATGAATAGATGTGGAAAATTGTGCTATAACATATGCCCCCTAATGTATGAGGTGAGAAGGGCAAAATGATGGTCGAAATACATTATAAACTATGAGAGGAGTGGATGCATTGAAGTAAACCCTTGAAGGTTCCCGAGCAATTGATCCAAGGACAACAACCATCAATAGACATCAAGTAAGAGTATTCTCTTGCCAAGTCGGACATACCCATGCTCAGGAGTGATATAAGCATGACTGCCAAATCAAGTACACTACAGATCCATGGTATATATGAAATATAATTATAATCCATGGCCACAAACAATACACAGTGGATCCATGTGATATAAATGGAGTAACAAGCATGACCACGAAAAATACACAATGGATCCATGTCAAAGTAGATCATAACCACGGAGAAATACATGTTGATGTTTGGACAACATCAGGAAGACATTCTCTAAAGATAATAATTAATAA
>CBVK0103451190.1:0-12093 GCA_900067695.1 Picea abies | reverse complement strand
GCCATCCAGATGAGCCTCATCTTGTCTTAATTTTCCTTTGCGGAATCTTTTCTTAAACTCGCCATTCGAATTAGCAATACCATCACCATAGTTGTTTATCGTTATCAGATTTTGTCCAGTTCTGAGCTTACTCCTCTCTGCGATCTCCAGTACCAAACCCTTACCCTCGTCAGTTGACTAAATCCTTGTGCTACATCTCGATTTTTTTTCTCACAATTTATAAATATGGTTGTAAGTAGACATGAACCGACCTTCCAGATTTATAGAGAGACCGAGGAGTTCCAACTATGGAGAGAGAAGTATGCTAGAGTGGGATGGATTCCATTTTTGGAGAAATTCACAAGATGGCATGAGAAGGTATCTCACGCATTTATTTAGGGTTAAGATGGAGAGATTGCACACATAGGAAATCTGCAGCTAACAATCAATGAAGAAACCTTAAGGGAAGTCACAGGATTACCTAATAGAGGATCCAGGTATTTCAAAGGAGTAGGAATAAACAAGGAAATGTGCCAACGATTTTTGAAAGAAGACCATCAACACCCTAAATGGAAAAAGGGGATTCCTAGGAACTATATCAAGGAAGAATATCATCCAATGCTTGCCAGTCTTCAAAGATTCCTCACTTGTGAGGGCAGGTATGTTGTAACCTTCATATATCATCTTAGGCTTCTATTACACTTTGAATGAGGCCCTGAAATTGATTTCCCATATTTTGAGACAGAGATTTACACTCTTTCCCTACACGACGCTCTTCCGGTCTTAGCCCTTCATATATCATCTTAGGCTTCTATTACACTTTGAATGAGGCCCTGAAATTGATTTCCCATATTTTTTATGGATGAGTCTGAACATGATGGTAAGAGGTGTCAAATCCCTATCCAAAACTGAAAAGACTAGCATTTACCATCAAAGTGTTATTAAGATGTTAGTTTTACATGAAATTAGGAAGCAAAGGATTAGCTGAAAAATCCTCATCACTCAACACCTTCCCACAGAAAAAAAAACCTGTAGAGGAAGCCCGGTTTTCTCCAGAGAAATATAAGGAACCTCAAAAGAAAAATGGCAAGAAAGATAAGGAAACTCCATCATCATCCAGAATAGTGAGCCAAAATAAAAAAGCTAGTAAACAAGTAGGGCCCTCTTCCAAAGTCAATAAGACTTTTAAAAGTCAAGAATCAAAAGGTAAAACCAAATTAATAGAGGAGAATTCAACAGTATCACTTGAGGAGATGGGTCATAAGACAAAAAATGTAAGGAGGGGGAAGAATAGCTCAGAAAATAAAAGTGAACAGTCTATAGAACAATCCCCTGTAACCATTCCACAAATAGAAAAGAAGAAAAGCAATATTGTGAGAACCCCTGATCCAATACCCCCTTGTAAAAGAACCATAAGGAGCATGGAAAAGAAAGGAAAAACATTTGTCAGTCCTCATACACATGAATATCCAATAGATCTTACCTCCCCTTCTAAAGACCTATTAGTCCAGGATGACATCCCTAGTTTGACCAATGAACAAGTCACTATTACTTTATGTGGGATGAGGAAGGAAGTGGAGGAAAGAGAATACATCCAATGAGAAACAATGGAATCAAAAAGAACTTTAACAAAAGAACAAATGAAGAAAAAGATTGGGGACTTGCAAAAACAAAACCAGGAACTCAAACAAGAAGTGAAGGAATACCAACTATTGGACAGGTATATCAAAAAGATAAAATGAGCAACTGAAGGAAACCAACCAACAACTTCAAGATGACCATCAAGAGACTTCTAATAAGATCAAGAAGGTACTAAGACTCTTACAATACATTAGGGTCATAAAAAAGGACCTGAAAGCAAAAGCCTCAACCATCAACATCATTGATCCACAGAAGTAAAGAGTGGATTCTCAAATTTTGAAAATTTTGGGTTTGTTTCAGTTGCATGAGGACATGCACTGGTTTTGGCATGGGGGAATGGTGAGCCCTCTAATTTGACATACCCACTACCCTATTATACTCCTCATATATACCTTTTTGGCTTACCTAAGCTTCGATAAATGACAAAGAACACTACCATTAGCCATTGATGAGGTCATAAGGTAAAGTATAATCAATTCATGCATTTTTGTGGTTTATTGAGCTAGGAGACTAAATGTTTCATGTACTAATGTTTTAATTTTCCATATATAACCTTTGACCTCTAGATGAGTCCATCCTTTCTAAACCAGCTCATCCATCTGGTACTTATGTGCTAGATTGCCACTATCCAAATCCGGTACCAAGTGCACCTTACATTCAGATCTGGTATCGAATCTCACCTATCGTGATCTGGTACCAATGACCATAGACTGTCTCAATCCAGTACCAACCACTTGTGCACTGTTCAGATACGGTACCATTTACTGAATCTCACCTGTTACGATTCGGTACCAATATAGGAAGCAACATATACCAAGTTTAGCTCTAGATCGTACTAAAGATAATTGTTGGATGTTTGTTGAATCATTAAAGCTCTGGAAAGGTTATGATAACATTGTTTGTCTATTGCTTCATCCTCGTACACTTCATTTCATGAGGATGATGCTTAAAATATATAACCAAATATATAAATTTGACAATTGACTGATTTGCTAAATATCTCACCTCCTTGTGTTTCATGACTAAGATTGTTTAAATAGTCATGGTAAGGATGGTGGAGGTATTAGAGAGTTAGTATAATCCAACATGTGAAGCAACATTACATATTGTAGAACACATTCTGAGTTGAAGTTTAATAGAAGGATGACATTTATTTCTAGCTCTTGATCATTTATGAATGAATGTGAGTTGAGTTGTTAGCATAAGTTTAATTCTACGTTTTGAAATTTAAGTAAGAGGAATGTGTGGATTGAAAGAAAGCTTACTGTAGACTCCAGTCACTGACCTGTTGAAGTGGTAAGGGCCCACCGCCCAACAAAGGTCAACATCCTTATATATTAGTGTTAGTAGTTGATTTCAATAGTATATATGTTAGATTAGCTGAATCTTAATTCTTTCAGATGATAGCAGTATAGTTTAGACTAGAATTTCAATCATATGATTATTTGGAGATCTTTACTTACTCTGTTTTTCATATGTTTTGTTTTTTATTTTTATGAAGTTGATTTTGTTTCATGGACATAAATGTTGGCAGCAATAGTCAGACATATTTGAAGGAGAACTAGTGAAGTTTACAATAGCACATTGTGAACCACAACATACTTAGTATATTGACTATTGAACTATCCATGCTATGTCTTGATGATTGATGTGTAATTTCCTTTTCAGAAGTGTGATTGCATAGTTAGTTTTCTGGGTTAGATAGCAGATTTTATCTGTCAAAGAAGTCCATCTCATATTTGCATGTGCCATAATGGAGTAGATATCACCTTTGTGAAAGACAACCAAAGTGTGTTTTGATTTGCTAGTTTGTTTTGTTTCCAGGGTGCATAAATCTAGAATATCTCTATACTCATGACATTAGAATTACCTTTCTTACTGGTGTCTTGCAACTCTGTTGATTACGAATCCCAGATTGATAATTAATGAGTGCATTATACTAAACATATAAGTAGCACACCAACTACCATGGATCCTACTTGATCCTATCGGATTACTTTAATCCCACAAAGGTATTAACCATTATATAATCATCCATCATCAGTTCCTGATGTTCCAACTACCCATGCTTAGAGGTAGTGTTACGAACACTAGGTCATCCATCCTTCTGACTTCAGCTACCCTCGACAAAACCTTTCCACCTTCAACTATCCACATTAAACTCTTATTATTAGCATATCCCTACTCTGGTAAGAGTAGTTATCACTTTGAAAAGTGTTAAAGAAATTATTCTGCTCAAATTCAACAAGAATTCCCAAAATCACAGGTTCAATCTGTAGTCCTTCTCCTCAAGGAGTAAATGCAGATAACAATACCTATTTTTGTGACTTGTGCATGAGCCCAAGAAGGCCAAGTGTTGTAGCCATGCTTTGATACCAATTTGTAACACCCCCATGGTGGGGCATAAAATTTTTGTGCTTCTTAAGGGAAATCAATGTCCTCATTCGAGGATTCTACTCCATTCTTCTCTTCCAGGGATTTCCAACCACAACCTACATGCTACAAATCGAGCTCAGAAATAGAAAATTTCCTCTTCTAAGTACTTTGGGTTCTTCCATTCCCTTATACTTGCATATTATTTTGAGTTGTGACTAGACGCCAAAACAATAGGTGCCAAGCCAACCACCGCATGAATTTCCATGGAATGGAAATTCTTCAAAGTTCACAATCCAACTCCTCATGTCCTTGGGGATTTCAATAGACCTGATTCACTTTAGGACTTTGACGTTGAGGAATGGATGCTCACATAACCTTTCCTCTCAATGTAATTCGTATGTGGAGTCAAGAATCATGCGCCACGTATCCTTCCCAATCAACAGTCATGGTTTACTTAGGGATTTTAGCGTTTGGAATTTTCTACCTCTCCACACCCGCTTTGTCTCGAAAGGATTTCACCCAAAGTTAACGATCTATTGACACGTGTATCACACAAATCGATCACTACAAATAATTTCAGGACTTCACTCTTTGGAGTTCCAAAGTACTCACCAACACAAACCCTGGGAATGAAATCTTTTTGGAATGTCAGATCTCCGGACATGTGTCCCCCAATATCAATGGTCAGGATGAACTTCGATTCTTCAACCTTCAGGAGTTCTTGCCTCTTGCCAAAATCTTTCCTATGGAGTGATTTTTCTCCGAAGTGGCATATATTCTAACATATTTCCTCTGATATTGACGTCTTAGGTGAAATCCGGCCTCCGGGCCTTCAAGAATTCGCACTTCACACAATCCATTTTCCTCTAGAGCACTAAACCTACGAAGTGAAGGATATGGTGCCACGTGTCTCCTAGTGCCAAAAACTAGGATGGACTTCGGCACTTCGAGAGGTTGAATCACTCCTCGATTGAAATATCCTGGAGTTCGTCAGTGTCAATATGACCACAACCTAGATCTAACGATCCTGATCTATCCATGTAGACCCCATATCAATGGTTCACAACCTCCTCTTAGGGTCTCACTGTTGCACCACTCTTGGAAACACCATCACTCGACACATGCCTTCCCACATGCTCTTGATATGATAACCACCTTCCCTTGATCAAACGGTCAAGAGGTGTCCCGAAGCATCCATAGATCCACGGTCCACATTACTTCACTACTTCATTCTTTGGGGGTTTTGGCATTAGTAAGCTTCTATCCTCCCAAAGCAGTTAACGCCAGACTAACTACCTCCTAGATATGATGATTGGGATGGCTCCCAGGTATTCTGAGATCTAAGGTGCATATTAACTTCAGGACTTTGGGAATTCGGGGATTTTACCTCCCTTACGATGAACTCGTGAAGTCCGAAGGACTCAAGGGGTTAACTCCCACACTCTTTCTCGTATCCAACGGTCACAACAAACCTTGGATCTTCCCAAACAGATCTCGTTCATTCGTCTTCCATACAAAGGAACCTTCCCTTTCGATACTTCAATCTCCCTATTCTTCCTGAGAATTTTTATCTTTGAAAGGATTAAGAGCTTTTTTCTCTTTCTCTTGAACTTAACACTTAGAAGAATTGTCCCGCACACCCCTTGCGCTCATTCATCAACTCTAGAACTTAAGTGGTTCTCGATCTCTTCCTACCTCACAGATATATTGTGCATATGTGCACTATCTCACCTAATATTTAATAGACTCCTCCATCCAAGGGACTTAGAATGACTAGGAGTGTCGACATTCATATGTGAAACTGTGCCCAAGGTCGACGAACTCATAGTTCGTGGCTCTAGATTAAGCCATCACAGGGCTCAAGCATTTACAGGTACAAGTCATGTCCAAACCATATAATTTATTACTTGCATAATTACACAATCAAGAAGAAATAAAAGGAATACAATATAATCATTAAGAAATCATGCACATCCCTGAAAACATTCACAGTATATCCTATTTTATTACACAGTTACAACTCAATTACACAGGATAGGAGAATACTTATCTATTACAAGTTGCAATTGACTAAATGAGTGTGGGTGTGTGCCTTTCCACCCAACCATAGGCTCAGAGGCATTCATCCATAGCAATTTTTCCACCCCCCAAAAAATAAAATATTTTTGAAATTTAAATTTGCTGGAAATTTATTCCATTTTTAGAAAATTCGAATTTGGAAAATTTTTGCCATTTATGGAAATTCTGAATTTCGAATTTGATATTTGTAATTAATTATTATGATTGTTGGGTAGAGATCTGATTTGACTCAACTAACTATTTGACTATGACACTTGTATAAAAATAGAATATTTATATTGATTGTAGGAGGACAAATGGAACAACCATGTTAAAATCAGCTAACCATAACTCCATGAATGGGGAACATGTTGGAACTACCTCTAGTTGATTATTACAAGTGGAAAATCAGTGATTTAGCCATTGGCAGCCCCTGAAAATTAGGGATTTAGAAAGCTGCAAAAATTCCCAAGGGAGGGAAAAGACCTAGGCAAATTGATTAAATATCATATGTGAGGAGGCAAGACACTGCCAAGTATGCTAGGAATGGACTATGGAATTTATTGCTGTTATGAACACTACTGGTGGAGTGTTGAACTAAAAAAGAGTGCGTTGTAAACGGAAATTGAATAAACATATATACATATAGACGTATGTTTATATTTTCCTGTGGGTTATTACCTATACAGAAATACAATAAGTAAATGAAATCCATTTTTCACACATATTATTATGAGATCTGGGTATGCAAATGCTTGGGATGAATATATGTATGAAAAGTAATCAAAGAATTTCAAAATCCTCTATAGAAAGAACTACTTTACACAGATTATAAATAACTTCAGTCAATCTGGTCTAATTATCCACATGTTAAAACATTGGAATAAATTGGAAATAACACAGGACCAATTCTGGAATGTAATATGAAGGGCGCAAAGGCCCCAAATGAAAATGAAATCATTTTGGAACCCCTATGTGTGCATATGCTCAGGTAACATCCACGATGTTATAAAACAATAACAGAAATCACCTATGTGTCTGTAATAGTCCGATAAGTAATGAAATAAACAACAAACTCGACTCGACTAAAATTCAAGAAGTTATATTGATATCATCATATTGTTGATAGTCATAATTTAACCACTCTGTATTACTCTACTTTCATTATATGACATGCAAAGAGAAGAGTGATGAATCTTGAATTAATTAAACACAAGCAAAAAGTTTGAGCCCAGATTTAGGGTAGGTATGAAACTACGCAGCTGATGGAATTATAAATAATGGTACATTATTATAATGATCATTTCCTTGCTAAACAAGAATCAAACTTCAAACTAGGTACATTACAGCTATAAGTTGAGGAAAAAGATTTTGACTTTTGCTTCAGGGATGATTAAATCCTGAAGGGTTTGTGTTAAGGAACCCAAGTACCTTTTCCCATCAAAAGGATGGCCAAAATTCTGAAGGTTCGGAGTTTTTTATCCTGCAAAGTAAACCAGAAATCGTTATTAGCATTTGGCTTAGGTAGAAAAGTAAATATAACTAAAATGCCGAGGCAGAATGTTTATAGCGAACCAAGATTTAAAGAAATAAATAAAATCGAGATTATACTTAACTTGGCCATGGCGTAGGCCACCCTCACACCAAAGTAAAGGAATCCAACCTCGAACTTGATGGGGAAAGGAAGCTAATACTAATCTAATGGGTACCTCGCAAAACCAAGTGGGAGGTCCCATCATTAGAACGCACTCTATACAGTTCTAAAAAAAAAAGAAAAATAAAACTTACTCATCCAAAGTAAAACAGAGAAAGACTGATACAGTTTGAACTAATCCAGAACCATCGCACAAAATTTAATATGTACATCAGACCACACCCGAGAATCGAACCAATAGTAAACATGCTTTTCTGAATGTTATAAGTGCCAGGGATTATATGTTCGTCTTGCCAACACATTTCTTTAAAAATCTTTTCGGACATAGAGTTAACCTCTAAACAAAAATACAAAAAAAACCTTTCATATCTCTCTCAACTAACGGGTGGTCTGTCATGGGTTACCCTGTTCCTCAACCTTTTATAAGACATTCCTTGGGCAGAGTTTTATCCTAGCCGGTTCCATTCAGGAATCAACACAATGGTGGAAATTTATTAGGGGTCTGAAACTTAGATAATAGTAGTTTTAGAAAGGGTCAAATCAAAAGAAAAAAGAAGGATACAATGAAAAAATTCAATGAAGCACAACCCCGTAACCTGCCAGTTAGACTATGCCAGAATGAAGGACAATGAAGAGGCCCCAAAAGGGTTTGGAGTCTTTCCTCACTAAAGGGAAGTTTTCCCCAGTATATTTTGTGTCTGGGATTGTAAGACAACTAACAAGTCACAGGAGTAAACTGTCATGGGAGAAGCATAACCAGAGCCACAGTCAAAAGAAGAAAGGAACTCATCCACCTTAAGTAAAGATGATTTCTTCTTTAAAAAAATGTTAATGTTACAGAGGGTTGCAATCTTACATAAGTAAACGGGTAGGGACACCTGGTTTCCACCTGGTGGGCACCTCTGTGCTTTCGAAGCTCCCTCGCAAAGAGAATACAGAGGTGTTTGTAGGAACATGAAAACATAAATACTATGAGAATGATGATGGAATAACTCATAAACCTAAAGTTCCTTAATGTGCAGAGTAAAGGAGGCCAATACAATGGAGGGTTCTGCCCATGTGAAGCAGATTAGATGGCATACGCCTATCGACCAAGGGGTCAAGTGAAATCATCGGTTTTCACATTCACTCTAAAATTCATTAAAGGTCGGACCAGGGCTTTAATTCCTGCATGTCGAGACTTTGACCTCACATTAAAGGCACACAAAACTACGAAGGTTCCCCTCCCGATTTAACCAACTAGAAAGTTGAACCACATCTGCGATGAGACATGTTAACATCGTGTTCGAAGAGAAACCATCATGCAATTAATTAGGTTAAGCATAATGGGTTCAGGTAGTGTCTCACATTTTTAACCTTTTTCTTTTAATTAGTGACCCATAGGTCATTAACCAACCTGGGGACTTAGTTCGAATGCATAGACTTTTAAAAAGAATAATGCTAACACATAGCATAAGCCTATATGCTAGGGTAAATATCTTGACATACATTATGGTGGATCATTTAAACCTTGCCCTTTTAGATACTATTAAGATCCCCTTGTGCATAAGTTTAAGAAGTATTTTGCATAGGAAAGAATTTTGGGATCTTGACTCCTAAGTCCTCCATATTCCAAGTTTTGTGTAGTATGACACATATAAATGTTTGGAAGCTGTAGGGCTTACAGAATTGTTAGATTAATGGATGACTATATTGGCATGACCTGGACACCTATATGTTGGCTGATTAAAATGTCAACATCGGTAACCATAATATAAGAAACTTATCAGAGTTTAATAATAGAGAAAACGGTCATTTTATCCTAAGGACGAATATATTAAGTTAATTAGGATTAATGTTCGGGAGAAGAATTTTTTTTTTATGTCAAAATTAAGGTATATTACAGTTCCAAGCCATTATATCACTATGGAACAATTCCATCTCTCAAAGACATTCTCTCTATCATAGTATCCCTGCAAGGTTTATCAGATGCTTCCTCAGCATCAATCCCACATTCGGGTCCTTCAGGTCGTGTTCTCTGCACTTCCTTTTAGTTCGCGCATCTCCTTCTAAGCTTTCACTCTCATCTGGTGTCTCTTCTCTTACCATCCCCCTGTATGTATATTACCTTCCTTCATTAGGGAGGTTTATGACCTATCTTGTTCCTTCTGTCAAAAGGAAGCTTGGGTCTACAGGTCTCTGTGGTACTTTGGGCTGATAGCCCATGTTTCTACTCATGGGGGTGCTTGATTGTTGAACCACCAATCCTTTCCTTCATTATCTGATTCTTTCCTCTAGAGATATCATGGCTCATACTACATATGGATGGGTTATCTACAACAATTTTATTTGTTCATCAAGTACAAAAAGGGTACAAGTAACAAGGTAGCCAATATGATTTCAAAACCTCCTCTTGTTTCTTCTATTATTTTGAATAATACTTATTTATCTCATGATAGCTATATAGAAAGATATTCTATTGATGAAGATTTTAAAGAAGTATATGAGAATATAACCCATGGTTCACAGGTAGAGAACTATTGTGTGTAGGGAAAACTACTCTACCATCTTGGGAAGCTATGTATTCCTACAAGTGAATGAGTCCATATAATACGAGAAGCTCACACTTCTCTTGTGTCTGGGCATTTTTGGGTAGGATATACTATGGCTCATTTGCATAGGTTTTGTTACTGGCCTCAAATGAAAGCAATTGTAACTAAATATGTAAAGGGTGTGTGATGTGCTCTACTTGTAAGCCCACTAGTAGAAAACTAGGGCTATACTCACCACTACCTATTCCATCCCATTCATGGGAAAGTATTGACATGGATTTTGTAGGGGGTTTACCAATGACCAAAGAGGGTCATGACTATTTGTATTTTGTAGTGGATAGGTTCAGAAAGATGTGTATCTTGATGCCATGTAAAAGGCATATCACTACTGAGAATACTGTTAATCTCTTCTTTCAGCATGTTTGGGTTCACTTTGGGTTACCCACATTGATGGCATCCACCCAGGCACCTACCGCAGTAGGTCTCACACCTGACCTCCCGATCTTAAGGATCATTCAGTTTTCCCCCTCGATCCGAAATGGCTCTTTTGATTCCCACTAGAATCTCCTTCGAAATGGACCCATAGGTCTTTTCATCACTTTACAGTCTTTAGGTCGGTCACTGTTCTCTTCGACGACAGAAGAATAGAGAATCGGGTTTTGGGGTTTCCAAACTCCCGATGTCTCGACCTCCAATATCTTGATGCGCTCCTTTGTTGCCTTAGCCCCTCCTAGCTATGCCCTGGTCCATGTGACCGCTTTCCATAAGACCGCAGCCTTATATTCCTTCTCGTCGAGGTTTCAAACTTTCAAGTGCCAAAATGCACTTGTCCTCAGGATCCACGATCCGCTGAATCTCGACGTGCTCTTTACACACTAGTTGTCCTGGCTAGGCTCCTAACCCATATGACCGTTATCCCCGTGACCATAGTCTTACCTCTCGTCGGGGTTTTTGGCTTCAAAATCCCTATGTGCTCCAATTTCCATTAGCCCTCCAGGCTAGACTCTTGGTCCACGTGACCTTCTCTATATGACCGTAGTCATACCTCCCATTGGGGTTTCATACTTTCCAATGTCCAAATACATATGTCCTCAGGATTTACGATCCCTTGAATCCCAATTCTCCGCTATGCTGACAACTGGCCCCCACAATGGCGCTTCCTTCCTTATCGGGGTTTCAGAATTCACGATTCTGAAATGCATAAACACCTTGTCACCAAGATTCTTGATATCCCAATGACCAAAATTTCAATAGATGACTTCCTGTTAAGACTTTCCCTGATGACTTCGATGGTTGCCACGTGTCCCCTCAATATGGACGGTTCATATTTCTCCTCACGTTTTCGAGACTTCTGATGTCCCAATTTTCATGACCACAGTAACTCCGATTTCCCGAGCGTTGATATCTTGATGTCTAGTGCTCGGATCTCCGGAATGGACGATCATGTGACACGCGTCCTCTCTTATATGGATGGCCCAGATTTGTGTCGGGGTTTTGAAGGTGGACTTACTTGATCTCCTGTCCACAAGAATACTGATATCCCGACTCCTGACACCTCGATGTCCACCACGCGTCTCCACAAATGGACGGCTATGATCCTTCTCGGGACTTTTACCATGAAAATTCCTGATCTCTTGTCCTCGTTACTCCCAATTTCCCGATATGTGAAACCCCAATGAGCCAACCCTCCTTTTGGGATTTCTCCTCCTGTTCACGAGCTTAACCCTCATGCAACTTCTGTCAGATCTGACGACTGACGGGTATCTGCTCAAGATCTGATGACTCACGACCCCTGGAGCTTGAAATCTGAATGTGGCCGTAACCTCCTTGCTTCTTTGGTAGATCCAACAGTTG
>CBVK0103451188.1:0-12104 GCA_900067695.1 Picea abies | reverse complement strand
AGCCAGAATGGCTCTTCTGATTCCCACTGGAATATCCTTCGAAATGGACCCACAGGTGTTTTCAGCACTTTACAATCTTTAGGCCGGTCACTGTTCTCTTCGATGACAGAAGAATAGAGAATTGGGTTTCAGGGTTTCCAAACTCTCGATGTCTCGACCTCCAATATCCCGATGCACTCCTTTGTTGCCTCAGCCCCTCCTGGCTATGCCCTAGTCCATGTGACCTCTTTCCATAATATCGTAGCCTTATATTCCTTCTCGTTGGGGTTTCAGACTTTCAAGTGCCAAAATGCACTTGTCCTCAGGATCCGCGATCCGCTGAATCCCGATGTGCCCTTTATGCACTAGCTCTCCTTGCTAGGCTTCTGGCCCATATGACCGCTATCCCCATGACCGTAGTCTTACCTCTTGTTGGGGTTTTTGGCTTCAAAATCCCGATGCACTCCAATTTTCGTTAGCCCTCCAGGATAGACTCTTGGTCCACGTGACCTTCTCTATATGACCATAGTCATACCTCCCATCGGGGTTTCAGACTTTCCAATGTCCAAATACATATGTCCTTAGGATTCGTGATCCCTCAAATCCCGATTCTCCGCTATGATGACAGATGGCCCCCACAATGGTGCCTCTCTCCTTATCGGGGTTTCAGACTTCATGATTCCGAAATGCATAAACACCTTGTCACCAGGATTCCCGATATCCTGATGACCAAAATGCCGATAGATGACTTCCTGTCGAGACTTTCCCCTCAAGATGGATGGTTCAGATTTCTCCTCACGTTTTCAAGACTTCTGATGTCTCGATTTTCATGACCTCGAGAAATCCAATTTCCCGAGCGCTGATATCCCGATGTCTAGTGTCCAGATCTTCAAAATGGATGATCACGTGACACGCGTCCTCTCTCAGATGGACGGCCCAGATTTGTGTCGGGGTTTTCAAGGTGGAATTACCCAGTCTCCTGTCCATAGGAATACCAATATCCTGACTCCCGATGCCTCGATGTCCGCCACGCGTCTCCACAAATGGATGACTCTAATCCTTCCCGGGACTTTTACCATGAAAATTCCCGATCTCTTGTCCTCATGACTCCTGATTTCCCGATATGTGAAACCTCGATGAGCCAACCCTCCTTTTGGGATTTCTCCTCCTCTTCACGAGCTTAACCCTCGTGCAACTTCTGTTAGATCCGACGGCTGATGGGTATATGCTCAAGATCTGATGACTCACGACCACTGGAGCTTGAACTCTGAACACGGTCATAACCTCCTTTCTTCTTTGGCAGATCCAACGATTGGCGGTATTTTTCAAATCCTCTCCACAAGATCCTAACCGTCGATCTCTTCCTCTTTGATGTTTTCTATGGGGTGAACCCAGTATTCCTCTGTGAAAATTTGTCCTCCTGCACATAACTTTACAGTGCCTGTTCAAACACTCCACGGCACAGACTCTCTGTGCTTCTCTTCAACGAGATTGGAAGCCCTGTCCTTCCTAAGATTCACACAATTCTAAGTCTCCGTGAAGGCTCTTGTGCGCACCCCTTGCAGCAATCCTCAAACACTTCCAAGTGTTGAGTTCTTTTGACTCTGCGCACACCTGTAGCAGCAGTCCTTCAACGCTTCACTCAGATTCACAATTGAGACTTTCCTTAGCCTGTGCACTCCTTGCATGGATCCTATAACCCAATTTCAATCCTGGGTGAATGAGAACAAGAGTTAAACTATCTGAGCCTTCTGTCAAAGCACTCCTTGCAGACGACTTCAACTGCACTCCTTGCAGGAATCCTTGCTCAGATAGAGAAACAATTGAAACTCATTTCTTTAACTTCCTTTCAAACTTCACTTAGAACATGAAATCATATACATAGCATATCAAAGAAAATGTATAACAGGAAGCAAACATTCATGAGCATATCAATCAACACACATACATAGAGAACAACACAACGCCATGAACTTGAATCAACTTCTTCTATTAATCCAAATAACTATACATGGGTGTTTCCACACAGCTCTCTGCTTCTCTTCTATGCTCCAATGCTTCTAACTTTGTTACAATGCACAATGAGGGTGTCTATATCCCATTTCCCTCTTGCACTCTCAAACAGTCTAATCTAGAATTAAATTTCTATCTACCTGCATTAACTTCTATAAATTCCTCCATCTATTTCAGACGAGAGTGGGGCACTCAAGGTCTGATTACATTATACCAAGGTGCCTTCATTAAATGATCTCATTTATATTTGGTGCATCAACTTCAAAGGAAAATTCAAAAATTTGGCTGGGTCTACCCAGTTGTCCTTTGTCGTCCGCGTTGGCTCGCTTGATGTAAGGGATGCTCCTGCATCACACATCCATTGTCGCGGATCGATATACTCGCTTTCTTGGGAAATTTTGGACTACATTGTGGAGAATGATGGACACCAAATTGAAGAGGAGCACAAATTTCCATCCACAGAACGATGGAAAGACAGAGGTGGTAAATAGAATAGTGGTACTTTTGCTTCGAGGCTGCTGCAGCAAGCATCCCAAGTTATGGGGTGAACAGATACCCTATGTACAACATGATTACAATCGAGATTTACATTCATCCACTTAGAGTTCACCTTTTGAGACTTTGTTTTAGGTACCTACCCAAGGTTCCTCTAGACTTGACTTATGGGGAAAATGCTGATGTGAATGAAGAACAAATAGAGGATAGAACCTGCAAGTTCATCCAGAGTATCCAACAGATACACTAGGTAGTTAGGGAATAGCTGGAGAAAATTAAAGCATGGTATAAATCTCGACATGACAAGCACAAGGTTGATCATCAATTTTAGGTTGGAGACTAGGTATGGATTAACATCAACAAGGAGAGATTGAAGGGAACAAGGAGAGATTGAAGGGTGAATGAAAGAAGCTCAAGCCCATTTGTTATGGACCCTTCACTATCTTGGAGAAAAGTGGCACTAATGCTTTTTGTTTGGATGTTCCACCTTATATGCAGATTTACTCAGTTATGAATGTCGAGAACTTGAAACTTTTTGAGCCTCCCATGATCATGGATCGATATGAGGAAGTTTTAATACCTTCATTTGATGAGTTTTCACCTGAGTACCTAGATGAGTTATAGGAATATATCATCCTGGACGGAAGGACGAGGAATTCACACAGGGGTAATTTTGATTATCTTCGAGTAGGCTTAAGGGGAACACATCCAAGCAAGGCAAAGTGGATAGAGAAGGACAGACTGAGGGGAATCTTCCCTCACTTACCTTTTTATTGATGAAATCTTTTGGTGGTCCAAAAATATCTCAGTGAGAAGGCATGATCCAAAAAGGATCCATAGAAGGATAAGAACAACTCAAAACTCATAGAGGAAACTTAGGACACTCAGAATGGCCTCAGCAGACAGAGAGAGGTAAAAAATTCAA
The DNA here is from genome assembly GCA_900067695.1 of Picea abies. NCBI lineage: Eukaryota > Viridiplantae > Streptophyta > Pinopsida > Pinales > Pinaceae > Picea > Picea abies. Next base: position 8,692 of record CBVK0103451188.1, on the reverse strand, counting down.
TGTTTCCAAAAATCGATGAAAATGAAATGGTCACGAAGAGAATTTATCAAGATTTCTAATAGTGCAAATGACTCGTCAAACGTAGTTATAGACTGAAAGATATTCGTGGTCAAAGTTTGGTCAACCTATCCTAATCAGTAGGGGATGAGTTAGCATCCGTAAAACACACTTGGAAGGATTAGGAAGGTGACATGTGTCATGATGATGCCAACATTACATCATCATGGTGATGTGGAAGAACCATAGGATGCCACATGTCACCCAGTTTTGGTACTTTCACGTCGATCTATGGACCAATAGGATCATGCCACGTTAAAGTCCGTATAGTCTGTATGTTGACATGGAATGATGACTTGGAGTGTTGATGTGGCATGATGACATGGAAGAGGATAATGTGTCCTAGTGGGAAGCTTCCACGTGGTCCAATCATTGGTTCCACGTGGAAAGCGAAAAAAACACCATGACAGCCCGTAAGCAAATTTTGAAAAAAATTAGAAGTTTCGTGGGTCTGCCAAATCTGGAGGACCACGCCAATCTTGGTTGTATTCTAAAATGTTGGAGATATGGATAGCGCCACCGCTAAAAATAGGCCAATCTTGGTTGTATTCTAAAATGTTGGAGATATGGATAGCGCCACCGCTAAAAATAGTGGAAAAACTTTGTAATATATATATATATATATATATATATATATATATATATATATATATATATATATATATATATATATATATATATATATATATATATATATATATACATTGCAACTAATTAAAACCCAAAAGGGGGAGGCTCGTGAGTTTGACCATGAGACCTCCTCGACACTATACGTCTTTGTATTAACGCCCAAACCAACATGCCAACAACCCTCTTTGTAATCAATTCCCGTGGTTTTTACTTAAATACTGAGTCCTCCCAGCTCTCAGAGGAGGGCACATGTATGGTATGGCCTTTGGGCACACATTTCTATGCATTCTAATCATTAATTGTTGATTGCACACGGGAACAAAAATCGAGATGAATTTCTTCTTGGGCCTAGGAGTGCCAGAGTTGGATTGAGGTGTGGAGACAATCATTTTTGGGTAATTCGATGCCACAAATTTAGTGGTGCTTTCTTTTTTCTGATATGATCATTATTTCTGCAATTTGATTTCAAAATGAGGTATACTTATGTATTTCGCCAAATTCTTTTGCTGAGTTAATGAAAGAGCCTACCCATATTTGATGCAAAAATCTGTTATCAAGTTTTTTTGTTCATATTTGATGCTTATGTCTCTTCATTTTTTATATTTTCCTTCTTTAGTGGTGCACTTCAATTTATGCTCATTTAATGCAATTATTTATAAGTTACTCGATGAAAATATGTCGTATCATAAATACACTGAACCAGTGAAGAAAAATATGGAATTAGATTCTCTTTACTAGCTATAGACCATAATAGTAGGAATGAGACCAGATTACATAAATCCCACTATAGATTGATCGGTAAGTTGGAGAAGCATACAGTCTGCTAATGAGAATTAGGAGTTAGCATTTGACATTTGGAAATAAGGCTCATATGAAAAATTCTCAAGATGATGTGAAACTGTTAGAGAAGCGAGATGGATTGGAACCGATATCAGAGAACACCTGACATATGATGGTACCTTAGAGGTACACAATTTTATTGCCCATCATGGAAGAGAAAATAGTGACGCATCAAAGGATCTTCGTTCTTGACTTAGCCTTGCAAGATACCCCCACTAGATGGTGGGCCACTCAGAAATCCTTGATTATCGAGTGGGAAGATGCGAAACAAGCCATCCAATGTCGATTCTAATGTAGGGATCAGTTGAAAGAAGAGATGAATATAAATTTTCAATATGCGCAACTGTTCGATGGACAATCTAACCCTAAAGTGCATACTGAGCATTGCTTGAAGCAATGGCGAGTTGTGGAAGTACCCTCTCACCTATGGGTTCATGTATTTCTCCATTCATTAGGTCCAATCCCCAAATACCGGTACATACATGAAGAGACCAGAAGAAAAAAAACCTATTGGAAGACCTTACAAGACCAATTTTGCAGGGACTTCTCCTATTCAATTAAGTACCCTAAGCTCAACAGAGTTCTCCAAAGAATCAAAGAAATGTTTTTTAGTGATATTTGAAAAAAGAGATCAAGTCCAGTAGTATGTGTTGACCATGTTCAATTTCTTCAGTCTAGTCTCAGTTTTGAATATGATAGATAAATGTAGTTTATTGCAAAGTTGAGAAAGACCTAGAAAAACCTGATGAATTAGAAGAGCTTACAAACTTAACTATTAAAGAAATGGAAGGCAGTAGAGAGATTCATGATACTATACCTAGTCACGCCAATAGCTCCTACAACCATCCACTGAATTTTCAGAAAGTTAATATAGGGAGTATATACCATCCTAATATAGCTTCCATAGGAGATTACTGGGATGAGAAGGCTATGAATGAAGTACACATCTTTTTGTGGGAGTATGAGGACTTGTTTCCAAAACCATTCTCAGAACTGAAAGGTATAAAAGGAGCCATGGGAGAAATGAAAATCGAGTTGAATCCCAGCTCAAGACCTATGAAGCACAGAGCATACCACCTTAATCCTATAAAAAAGGGAAGGTCAAGAAGGAAGTGGACAAAATGCTTGTGGCCGAACTTATTTTCCAAATCGAAGAAACATAATGGATTAGCCCCATAGTTATCCAAAGAAATGAAGATACAAAAGACATTTGAGTCTATGTGGACTACAAAAGTATGAATTCTACATGTGTGCATGATCCATTCTCGACACCTTTCAGTGAGAAGTGTTAGATCAGGTTGCGGGAAAATAATCTTATTCATTTACAGATGGATTCCCAGGATATCATCAAGTCAGAATTGCTGAGGAAGATAAGAAAAATACCACATTCATAACTGAATAGGGGCCATTTGCATACAATGTAATGCCCTTTGGCTTAAAGAACACCCTTGTAGTCTTCTTTCGAATCATAATAGAAACATTTCGAGAGTTCATCCATAAGTTTGTAGAATTATACATGGATGATTGGACGGTATATATCCTATTAAAATACCAAGTAGGGCTACTTTGGTTAATGTTTGATAGATGTCGTGAATTGCAGATATCTCTGAATCTAAGGAAGTGCATTTTATGTCTATCGCATGGCAATCTCCTAGGCCATATTGTATGCAAAGAAGGATTTTTGGTAGACCTAGCTAAAGTTGTGGTCATTTTGAACATGCCACCACCTACAAGTGCAAAATTGTTGTGCTACACACTGGGACATAAAGGATATTACCATAGGTTCATCAGAAGGTATGCAACTATCACTGCACCTGTATAAAAATTGCTAAATAAGTCTGAACTATCTTGGAGGACATCATAATGTGACAAAGAATTCAACATTCTCAAAGAAAAATTAAGTATTGCACCTATCTTGATATTTCCCAATTGGGAAGTTGAATTCCATGTACATGTGGATGCATGAGGTATTTCCCTGGGATCCATTTTAGCGCAACCAGGGGAAGGAAATATGGACCACTGTATCAATTTTTCTAGCAGAAAACTTTCACAAGACGAGCATAACTACACAACCCCCGAAAGGGAAGCTTTATCTATGATTTATGCATTACAAAAGTTTAAACACTACTTGTGAGGCTCTCATATCAATCTTTTTACTAACCACTCTATCTTAAGGTACCTAGATAATAAACCATTACTTGAAGGAATAATTTTCAGGTGGCTACTCCTATTTAAAGAGTTCTCATTCAATGTCACTGTTAATCTAGGAAGATGCAATGTAGGTCCAGAGAACCTTTCCAGGTTGGAGTCAGAGGAAAATGGTGGAGTAGTGGATGATAAACTCCCAGATCCAGACCTATCTTGAATTGAGGCCATCCTTGAGTATATTGAAGATATTTCTACCTTCTTTGGTATAGGGATCTTCCCAAAAACTTACTCTGCAACCAAAAAATGACATATGGTGGTTCGCGCAATCGACTATCAACTAATTGCGGGACAACTGTACAAGTTGGGACTAGACAACATCCACAGGAGATGTGCCTTGAGCCACGAGAGGCAAGATACCCTGTGGGAGTGTGACATTGGAGTTGTGGGAGGACATGTTGGAGGTAAATCTACTGCACATAAGGTACTTGAAGTTGGATTATGGTGCGGTACATTATTTAAATATGCTAAAGAGTAGGCTAGATATTATGACATCTACCAAAGACTAGGGAAGCCATCACATAGAGATGAATTACCCCTTTAGTGAGTTAGGGAACTTCGGGTATTTGAGAAGTGGGTTGTTGACTTTATTGGACAAATCAACCCACCAATTAAGCATTCAAAGGCTAGATACATCATTACCGCAACCGATTACCTCACAAGATGGGTTGAAGCAAAGGCAGTTCAAGATATACACAATGAAGCTACACAAGTATACTCCATTTCAGTTGGTTTATGGGAAGGAAGCTTTTGTACCTGCATAGTTTATCACCCGTAATCTATATATAACACATGATACACACATGACAGATGATGAATTGGTTGCGCAAAGGATTGCAGACTTGCAGGAATTAGAGGAAGCAAGATTTCTAGCAAATTTTCATCACACAGTTGAGAAATCTAGATAGAAGGCTCGGCATGACAGGCACATTAAGGCCAAAATATTTGTGCAAGGTGATAAGGTACTACTCTATGACAACCGATATCAGAAGCATCTAGGCTAGTTGTGCATGCATTGGTTGGGTCCATTCATAGTTGTGGAAATCTGACACTCTGGTGCCGCAACCGATTACCTCACAAGATGGGTTGAAGCAAAGGCAGTTCAAGATATACACAATGAAGCTACACAAGTATACTCCATTTCAGTTGGTTTATGGGAAGGAAGCTTTTGTACCTGCATAGTTTATCACCCGTAATCTATATATAACACATGATACACACATGACAGATGATGAATTGGTTGCGCAAAGGATTGCAGACTTGCAGGAATTAGAGGAAGCAAGATTTCTAGCAAATTTTCATCACACAGTTGAGAAATCTAGATAGAAGGCTCGGCATGACAGGCACATTAAGGCCAAAATATTTGTGCAAGGTGATAAGGTACTACTCTATGACAACCGATATCAGAAGCATCTAGGCTAGTTGTGCATGCATTGGTTGGGTCCATTCATAGTTGTGGAAATCTGACACTCTGGTGCAGTCAATCTAGCGCAACTGGATGGTATGCTTTGACCAGGCTGGGTGAATGGAGCCCATCTGAAACCCTATGTTTCTCATGATTAAGCCAAAGGACAGTTTCTCCAGTCCAAGGGAGCATGTACAATAGTTATATTTAAATTTTATGTAATCTCTTTAATTCAATTAATAACGTCAGACTGTGCATAGTTGCACTACGATATATGTTTTTGTTTTAGTCTAAGTGTTTCTTCAGGAAAAGAAACACTTCTTCGGTCGCCCAGGGTCGGAAGAGCCACCATTACATTAAATGAATTCATTAAACCTGAAGGGGACCCCATTATGGTCGGGGGGGAATATGAACTGTATCACAGCCCATGTGCCATACACATCTCGTCTAGTCATTCCCTTTATGGAAGCTACAATAACCCGTTGGAACGTTCTGTCAAGCCATAAAGTCACGATACATGTATATTCCATTGATATCCCCACCGAGATACTCAACCGTTAAAATGGTAATCCCCTCAGGTCGACCACGTCCCTGTCAGTCCGTTCATTAAAGCAGAGATCACCCTATATATTTTACCCCATTACTAGTCTCATCGGACACCTAAGCTTGAGATTGTGTTGTTGGCCTAATCATGAGTGTCTTTATGTGTGACAACAAAGTTTTCCAGTTATCCAGTTTATAAGATCTTGCGAACCCACAAGCGAGACTTACTGTTTATCTCAAATCTTTCTTTTTCTTGGGCCATTTGCACCCTCGTTCGGTGTATGAAATCCTCTTCTCCACTCGCAACACGGACCCCTAACTTAGCTAGTCTAGTTTTCTAGCATTCAAGAGCGAGCATGCCGAGAGAAAAAGGAGGTCATATTTTGTCTCCCAAAGAAGCAATTATAGATGAGTTGTATGGTCCCAGGATCAAGATCATAGGTGATGTCAAGGGGAAGACTTAGCAAGTAAAACTCATGGACCTTGACTTGATGGACCAAGTATTGTTTCCGCAGATGAGCATTAACATGTTCTAGGAATTGGCTCCAGATGCAATAGGAGGCATGCAGTTTGTCTCACATCGAGAATTCATCAACCTGTTCAATTCCACCATCATGAACCTTAGGGACTTACTAGTCTTTGGAACCACTGATGAGGTTGTGCGGTGCAAAAAAAATATGATCAATCGAGTGCATGATAGGAGCCTATGGCTTGACCGAAGATATCTTATTCATGCGAACGACTTGAGGGTGAGGATGTTTCCAAAAGATTTAAAGGCCCGAGAAAGCATGAGAGGAGGAAGGGCGAAGTTAGTATGTACGAGAAATTACACACTCAAAGAGGAGGGTGCACGACGAAGATTGACCCTATTATTCTAGAAACAGTCCAAACATCCTCGTATGTAATTGCAAGTAAAGTCATGCGCTCCTACTACAAGGGAGAATGCACCTTAGATTCTCTTTCAGTAGCATCTAATAGAGTTGTGTTCAATTGGTGCAACTACCTACTAGAGGAACTCCTAGTTTCTTGTGAGGAAGCTTAGGAGAAAGGAGGAACTTTCACATATGGATACATGTTAGTAGAATTTGCAATGTGGAAGTGGAAGCCACCGATGGGAACATAGTTGGCACAAATGGACAAAGGTCGCCTTATGAAAATGTTTGCACTATGGCATGCAAGGGAAGATCATGAGAACTTGGAGTTCAACAATGCAACCTTTTCAATGTGACCTAGTCATAACCATGCTCTTGATGGAAGAAATAATTGTCTCTAAGGAGGATATGATAGGGTGTATTGCCTTTAATTTTGAGATTATAAGTTACAAAATTATTTTGGATCTTCTCTATCTTTCTCCAAGACTTTCTAGAGATACTACATCCCCAAACTTTACATCCATACAAAATAACAAGAGTAACAAGAGTCTCAACAAGGATTTTTTTCTTATCCCATATCAAAAGATCGGTTGATATACAATTGTTTTCAAGCCCATAATAATCTTTGCACCCTCCATTTATCCTTTTCTCTATGCTATAATTCCACTTGAGTTTGTGATGAATATCAATGTCAAGAAATGTGTATGAATGCACTTCCTCCAAGTTGTAGTTGTCATATACTAGAGTATTTTGCCAATCAATCAAACTTATCAATGCAAATGCAAAAAACCAATCAATATTCTAACTTGTCAATGCAAATGTGAAAATGGATAGAAGACAAGAGACAACCTTATTTAACTCTGATATTAAAGTTAATTTCTTTGAACCAAGCTTCCATATTTCTAAACATAACAATAAGATTCCTTATTAAATAAAAATAATCTTTACTATTTAATATTTTTTAATTAACTTATTATGTCGATTAACTCTTCATGAAACAAGTCAATCCGATTTTTTACTTGATTAACATAAATCAAAATCATATAAAACATTCGGCCTCCCTTTATGGGTTGGGTAACTTATTAAGTGGATTAAGTCTTCTCGAGCCAAGTCAATTCTCCTCATTGTTTATTATAAAAATCAAAATCGACTACAATCCCATGCCCCGCTAAATAGTCTAGTGTCGACTTATGTGTAGCATGAAGGAAACATAAATTGCTGTCCATAGCTAATTATATATAAATTTAAGTAATAATAAAAGTACTTACGTCATAAATAAGTTAAAGTTACAACTGTTTTTAATTGCTAAAGTGTCTATCTAGTAGCGGTGTTTTCTCATGAAAGCTTGTATGAGTGTCAAGATTCTTTATTAATTTAATTTAGTGTGAATTGAAGCATTCTTCGCGGATTTAAAAAGCTTATCAGAGCACCAACTTGTTTTCTGACTGACTTGGGCTATTAACAGACAAAGTGAACATATATATCGGTATTATATATATAGGTATTTTTCAATAATTGAGTGAAGATATTTTTTTTGTTTTTTAAATTGTAGTTTTGAATGTATTAATAAATTTAATCTCCTTAAAAACTTTTAAATATTCATATTATACAAACCGAACTACTTAAACTTTCCATTCTAATAATTTATACCCAGATTTTAGACAAAATCAATAAAAAAAAATTCCAAACAAAAAGCCAAAACCTAAAACGTTATCTAAATATGATGCAAAACCTAAAACGTTATCTAAATATGATGATTAATGAAGACAGCCTGACAGCCTGCTTCGGAAAATAATAATAGAAAATAATTATATTAACAGCCGATGACCAATTCCTCTAAAAATAATTCTTAATAGGACCCGGTATACTCACAGATTCTGAGGTAAGCAAGCCTGCAAAGTATAACTGGGCTGGCAAAGCAGTGTTAACCCTACCAATATATTTAAATTGGGTAACAAGTAAGTAATGCCACCCCAAGCAAACGTAAACGTATGCACGGTTTCCCGCACAAGCACTTTAGTCCTCGTCCTCATCAATGAAATATTATCACTTCGACAACAAGTACGCTGATCGAGTCCAGAAAACAATATTTTAGTTTCCCAGATATGGAAGCCAATTGATTTTGCCTTATATATTGTTA
>CBVK0103451170.1:0-30382 GCA_900067695.1 Picea abies | reverse complement strand
GTAAATTTTAAGACCCAACTAACTTCGAAGGGCCATAACTTTCTGCTCTGCAATCGGATTGAGGCACATGAGTAGTATATGGAAATATATTGAAACATAGAAAATATTCCTAGATCTGAATTAAAATTCTGGGCAGGTTAAAAAAATTTAAGATGGAAAAGAAGGTACATGTAGAGTTCCAGACCAAAAACACTAATTGGCCTAGAACTTCAACAAGTTGTACCTAGCAGCCCAGAACCCAGAAAGAGGTGAAATTTGGTCAAACTCTCCAAAATATGTATATGAATAAAACCAATTGAGCTCCTACTAAAAATCCAATGGAGTAGGTGCAAAAATGCATAATTATAGCGCAAATTTGCACCAAGTTGAAGACTGAACAAAAAAAAATTAATGGACAATTTTAAAAAGACCTTAACTTTCTTCTCAAGACTCATAATTGAGAAAGGGAGCAGTCATTAGAAATGTCTTAGATAGAGGAGTCTAATTATCCACCTAGAAAATCGATTTGGCACAAACCTAGGATAATATTGTTTTAACTCGAAAAATTGGACCAGTATGCACATGTAGGTGAGGTGTTGATTCAACTTCCTTCAGTAAGTTGTAGTAAGGTTGAGTAGGAGGAAGAACTTAAGGAGAAAATATAAAGGTATTCCATGGACATCAGGTCTTCCAACAGCGTAAGGAGGAAAAGGTTCAAATACAAGATCCTCTTGGATTCAAAACTTCGGGAAACTGAAGAAAATGACAACACTACAATCGAACATACATTACAATATAGTAAAAAAAAATCCATGTGAATATTTCAATCATGGGCACTTCAGTATTAGAGGAAAGTAAGATGAAAATAAGCTAACTTTAATTAAACGAGAAGTATCAGATCACAATACATAACAGAGAACCATAAACTTCATCAAAAGTTTACAATGCGGGATCCTAGCTCAACCATCGACCCTTAACAAAATATAAAACTGATCTATTTATACCCAGATCAGTTCACAATTACCAGGAGTGTGATCTGGCAATGCCATTCAAAGCATTGTGTCTGAACAATCCTCTCTCAGATTGGACATGTTTCCCTCTATCAGACATAAACTAGGTTCAGTAAGGACCTGCAAAAAATCGACCATCATTGTACCTTGCTGACAGTCTGGCCTCCTTGGACATAATTATCGAGCCTTCCATTTATGATTTGAGTTGAGGTTTTAGCTACCATCCCCTGCCTCATTGAATCTTCGTCAGGTTTAGAGCACAATGAGGTGAACAATCCATAGAAGACCACCTCTCGCAATTGTATTGGGCACTGTGGTTATGGAAGTCAACCTTCGATCATTGTTTGACCCCTCCTTGGGATTGGAGTGCACTGAGAGAATTTTTGGTTGGCCACTTGTCGACCCGAGATAGGGCGTTATACACAAATTTTCATACCAGGGCCGCGAAACATGGTGCAGACCTTCACCACTTTTGGGCCTGATATGCACCTCCGACCAACACGTCATCTCTCCGCAAAACCATGGTTTCAATATCGTCTCACCCTTCAGATTTTAACTTCTGTGTATGTTTCGGCCTCGATATGATCAATGACCATCGATGTGGAGGGGAGGTGATATCTGGGCACACTGACCACTTTTAGTGCCCCCCACGCAAAACTCTTATCTGGCCGCTAACTTTGGAGTCCTTCCAATTGTGTTTAGAGGTAGCGCCACATTGAACCTGTGTAGGGGAAAATCCAATTGTGTTTAGAGGTAGCGCCACATTGAACCTGTGTAGGGGAAAATCGCCATTGTAATTTCCTTGGCCTTCTTTGTGTGGTGACGACTGTCACTTTTTGACCAAGGTGCCATTTTCTAATGGAAAACACCCCTTTAGCAATAATATGTGTTAATAGTTGGGAATTGATTTCTTGAAGGTGCCAAACTGTAGCTACATGACTCTAAGACTTATTGTTCAACATGTTGTTGAAGCCTTGGAAAGGAGGGGGTGCAGCCAAAGGATTGTTGATTAGATAAGGGGCACACTCCCTAGGGTGGGATAGGCATGTGGGGAATGAGGGATTGTAGGTTGTTAGTTTGAGTTGGCACTCCTAGGGTGGGATAGGCATGTGGGGAATGAGGGATTGTAGGTTGTTAGTTTGAGTTGGCACCTATGACAGAGTCTTTCCTGTTGTCTGAAATACATCATCCTGGTTAGGAATCCCTTTACCTTGGTGGAGCTTAGTCTTAGCTTGGGGGTGACCCACTGTTGAGAGTGACGAGCAGCATGGTCTAAGGATAAGAGATTTGTGGAAGTTATTCATGAAGTTCGTGATATTTTTACCAAGATAAGTTTCCATTTTTTGTTAAGTTACATGCTACATTATTATGTATGTGTTTATTTTTATAGGTTATTCCTGTGTGTGCTACATGTGTATTTTTTTATTATTATTCTATATGAATCTATGCATTTTCATAATATATTTGTCTATTTTAAGTTTTATATATATAAAGTTCCACAAGAGTTTTTGTGTGTATATGTTTTAATTTATATACAGTTCAAAAAAAATTATGTGGCATAGCCTAGTTGGATGTTGGGGATGTTACAACCAAACATATTGAACACATATCTATTGGTTGACCTTCGATGATCCATATATCCAGCCCAGTTGGCGTGGACAAAGCCGTGTACATCTAATTCACTGTCACTTCTAGTTTTTCCTTTGTAGCACATAGCATAGTATTTTGTGCCATACAAATACCTGAATACTCTCTTGACAGTTGTTCAGTGCTCCTTTCCATGTATCAACATGTATCTACTCAACACTCCCACTATATGGGAAATGTTTGGTCGAGTGTAGACCATCACATACATTAGAGTACCAACAACACTTGCATATGGAACACATGCCATGTCCTCTATTTTCTCTTGCATTCTTCGGCATTGTTCAACAATTATCCTTCCTCCCACAATAATTGACACCTTCACAGGTTTTCAATCCCGCATGTTGAAACATTTCAATAATGTTTTAATACACTTCTTCTGGTTCAACTAGATATTTCTAGCTGCTCAATCTCTCTTGATCTCCATTCCTGGGATGAATTTCACTGCACCACAATCATTCATGTCGAACTTGGAGGATAACTTCTTCTTCACCTTGTTTATTATGTTCATGTTGCTTCCAATCAACAACATGTCATTGACATACAATGCTACATATATGAAACACCCACCTTCTTCTTTGAAATATATGCAGTGATCAACTTTGCTTCTCACAAATCCCAATAAGGATTTATGTTTTGAACTTTTGGTACCATGTCCTTGGTGATTGTTTTAGAACATAAATGGATCTTTTAAATTTGCACACCAAATATTTCTTTCCCCTTACTACAAATCCTTTAGGATGTTCCATGTATATTTCTTCTTCCAAGTCCCCATGTAGGAACATTGTATTTACATCCATCTGTTCTATTTCCAGGTCAAATGCTGCAGCAAAAGACATTAGTACTCTAATGGAAGTTATTTTTCAAATGGGGAAAAAATCTCACCAAAGTAGACTCCTTCAACGTGGGAATATCCTTTCTCTACCAATCGAGCTTTGAATTTCTCAAATTGACCTTTAGAATTCATTTTCTTCTTGAATACCCAATTTATAACAATGATATTTCTTCAACTAGGTAGTTCAACTAAATTCCATGTCTCATTCTTATGCAAGGATTCCATCTCTTCGACCATGGTGTCCTTCCAGAGTTTTCCCTCTACTGAGTTGACTGCCTCCTTGACCAACTTGGGCTCTTTGTCAGTTTCATTTAACACAAATGCAGAATGAAATTCAGGTGGAATATACTTTTTGAATGGTTTTATTAATCACTCTGACCTCATTAAAATTGGGTTCAGTGGTTCCACCTATTCATTTGATTCAATTGACTTATCTGAATCATCTTCTTCATTCCTCAGTCAAACCATGCCTTCTCTAGATTGTTCTATGTTTGAACCATCACTTTAGACTCATACTTCTTTCCGACTTCTTTGAAGATCACATCTCAACTATACACTATTTTCCTCAATGTGGGATCCCAAAGATTATATCATTTCATTCCTTCTTTGTATCCAATGAAAATACACTTGACTGCATTCTTGTTGAGCTTGCTCCTCTTTTCCTTGGGAACGTGAAAAAATGCATCACAACCAAATATTTTGAGATGTGAAACTGAAGGCTTCTTACCAAACCATACCTCATCTGGATTCATGTCGACTAGCACCAAAGAAGGTGACATATTCATTAGGTATTTTACAATGTTGACTGACTCTTCCTAGAATTCTTGTGCTTGCCCAGCCCTAGTGAGCATGCTCATTTCCTTGTCCATCAATGTTCTATTCATTCTCTCAGCAACTCCATTTTGTTGTGTAGTATATGGTGTGGTATTTTGGTGTGTTATGCCACACTGCTTGTAGAACTGATCAATTTCCTTTCCACAGAATTCACCACCATTGTCAGTTCTCAACACATGAATATTATTATCTATCTAGTTTTCTTCAAGATATTTAAACTCTTTGAATTTATTGAAAACATTTTATTTCTTACTTAGGAAATATGTCCATGTATTCCTAAAAAAATCATCTATGAAGGAGACATAATACAGGAATCCAAGAAGTGAAGGAACTAAAACAGGTCCAAACACATATGTTGGTCCTTGACCAAGTTTTGAGGATTCTTGGTCATGTTTGACCTATTTTTGGGACTTCAATAGGATGTCTAAGGTGGAGCGCGAGATGAAGCAGAGATCGTGGGATCTCGGCCCCTTTTTAGGTATTTTTTGGTTTTGGGCTTATGTAACGGGTATGGGAACGTTGTCCCATGGGTTTTACCCATGTTTAAGCCTGATTTTGTAATGTATAAATAGAAAGATAGGCGATGTAGGAATTAGTTCAATCTATGTGATTGAAGAGTTGTAAGTTGTGCTAAGTGTAGGTAACGATTGTAAATGCTTCGTGCATACTGTGTGAAACTTGTAGAGCTAAGTGCAAGTAATTGTAAGAGACTGTGAAGAGACTTTGTGCCATAACCCAGGGAAGGAGGATCTACCGAGGTGCGCAGATCCCCTGTCCTCTATGGAATGGGTTTTGAGGCTTTGTACATGCAAGAAGATTGAAATAAGCTAATAAAGGAGACGAAGAGTTGGTGGACGTAGCCCTAGGGTGGGGGTGAACAATGTATATCATGTGTTGTGAATGATTTATGCTTTATGGTTGTTGTCTTGTTTATATGATTAAATGCTTAGTGCATTGTTAGATGATGAACGAATCTAATATGGTATCTTAGTGATGAATAATGTGAATGAATACTAGATCTGAGCTAGGTTAGTATTCTTAGTGCTTGACTCTATTGAATCTATGCGAATGTTGCACTTATTTATTATTAGGGTTTAACTACGTTGTAAACTAAGAATGGATATTGATGGACTATAACTACTAAGTGCTCTGTTAAGGTGTTACAATCACAAATCTATGTCCTAGCTAAGGTTGCAGACACTGGAGTCCTGCAACCATCCCTGCCTATACCTTAGGTGAGACTTCATCTACTTCGCAGGTGTTATCAAAAGGGCCAATAGTTAGGGTTTTGTTGGTGCGTTGTTGTAGCAATGAACCCCGGGTCTACCCCTGTGCCAACAAATGGTTCCATTGTCTGGACTGAAACTGTGATTGTTGGGAACTAAGGAAAAAGGAGCTTTGTGCGAAGATCTGACCTAAAACTGTGAAAGCTCCATGCATAGATCTGTTACCCTAGTGTGTAGTATTCTACTTAATCTGTGAAGCTCTATACCAAGAAGAAGAGTCATATCTGAAGGAAAGAGGTAAGATCTATAAGCTCTGTGCTTTGTTAAAGGTAAGATAAGTGGAAATTTTTGTTTCAAAAGTATGGATCTAGGTATGTTTGATAAAAAAATTCATAGCTTGAAAAGTAGGGCACAACTAGAAGAAAGACGATTGGATATAAGTATATCTGATAAGAATAGTGAAAGATATGTTATACCTATGCATAGAAAGAATGTTTGGACTAACCAATGGATGCAGGATCCTTGAAAGAATTTTTTGCAGGTTAGTTACTATGATCCTAGTGCGCAGTACATGAAAGGTTGGGGATCATTTAAAAGACAACGAGGATTAACCCTTTGTTACAATTGTAGAAGACCGAGACATCTGGCTAAGGAATGCCCTGGTAGAAAATCTAGTTGTCTTTGTTGTAAAGCTATGGACCATGAAGTTTTAAATTTCCCTAGAATGAATGCTAATCTTGAAAGAATGAATATGAGACAAGAAGACCATGAGAAAGGTCAAGAAACTAAGGCCATGGAAGAACCCCAGAAAGAATCAGAGACTGTATTGCTTCAAATAAAAGAAACCCTGAATGACCACCTAAATATCAACTTGTCAGAGATCTTCAAAGAAAAAGAGTGCATAGAAGCAAGAATAGGAGACTTCGACATTGACTGTGTTCTAGATGAAGAAATAGTGAATATTATGACAAAAAGAACTTGGGAAACTTTAGGAAATCCTATTATGATTCCTTCATTGGGAAGAATGGGATTATTTAGAGGAAAGCTGATAAACTTACGTGGAAAGCTCACCCATATATCTATGAGTGCTCATGGAACTTCGACAGAGGAAGATTTTGAGGTTGTTAAATTTATTGAGAATAGTTCCCGATTTGCTATATTACTGGGAAAACCTTGGATTGAAAGGGATCAGGCCAGAAGGAAAGAAGAAGAAGTCTTAGGGCAGAAGAAGCAAGAGTTGAAAGATTTCATAACTAGGAGGATCGTACACTTGATTGAAGAACACGAGAATAGATCGAAGCTATTTAGAACCATGGATGTCGAAGTCAGAAGAACACAAGAGGAATCACAAGAGCTTGAAGAACCTACTCCAGATAGAGAAGAAGTATTGCCCTTGAATCCTACAAAAGAATCTCAACAATGCGAAGTTACTATGCCAAGAGGAGATAAGAATCATAATGGAAAGAAGAATATCAAGACGAAGCTCACTAGAAAGAAGGTTAGAAAATTAAGAAGAGATCAAAGATTGAAAAGTTACAGAAGGTTCCAGAGGGAACTTCGCAGAAGGAAAATTTGCAAAACTGGAACTTCGTCGGGATATCAAAACAATGCCACATGGTACTTCACCATGGTGAAGCAATATAGCCGTTGGAAATAGTATAACCATTAGAATGATGCCCCGAATGGATAGAACGACATTTATGGTCAGAAAGCTTGCCATCAAACCGTTGGGATGGCGTCATAATGTACCAAATTGAATTAATGAAGGCTTCTCGCCCGTTGGAGAGATCCATTGTCTGGTTATCTACTTATTCTATCGAGCCTTGCATCGAGAACACTTTTTCCAACCATGATTATCTGAGCCCACAGATTAGTTGATTTCTCACAGTGATCATCGAGCTATCACCATCCATCCCATTGCATTGAGTGGTTACTCTTCAAACCCAATATATTAACCACGAGTGTGTATGTCCGAAGAGCTTAGCATAGTCGAAGAGTCTATGAAGGAGGTACTCATCAACCTCATGAATGAAAGAGTAATTTCTAAAAGGGTAATGTATGTGGGTGTACAAGTGTCATCAACGAGAGGAGTGCAAGCCTCTCCATTGACTACTCGCAGATCCGAACCATCCTAGCCAATAGCAGAAAAGAGAACCAATCACAGAGGTGACCTATTAAATGCGAAGCTAATCCCAACCATATTACCCGACTACATCCCGCCTCTGGCCGGTGTAGTGAGTCGTGATAGTGTGCTGAGATATTTTGAGTACACCATGGTTACTGCGTACCTCCCAAAGGGGATACATGTAGTTAGAGCGCAACAAGACAAGATCGCCATGTTGAACTTCAACAACTTCAACTTAGGAGACCGCAAGAACCATAGTATGCTTGCCCCATATAAATACTTGACCAGGATGAAGAGGAAGAACTCGAAAATAATCCACCAACTGTGGACGATGAACCTCGTGTAGTCCACCCTGTTGAATGTAATGAAAATCCCACACTTTGGAAGGCACCAGGAGGTTAACGCCTATGTTAAACTCATGCTCTCATGTTACCATGGCAACTACTTATGGCTAGACCTCTATATCACATTCGATCCGACGTTGCGTATTGAGTATGCAAGGACCCGACCCGCAGGAATTCTATCTTGGGAAAGCCACAAATCGCACATTAGCACAAAATATCAAGGATACCTACGACAATGTTGAGAAGGGGATGCAAGGCTACAAGGTAGATTCCATCCAGAATGGCTCAGTGCACCTAGCATGCCAATTAATCATAGGAAATCTTGTGAGAAAGAATAGACCCACGTAGGTCACAGGATTTGTTGTTGACCTCGTAGGGAAATGCATGGAAGGCCTACAGATGAACTGGGAGAAGTACCTAGTTAATCAACTGGAATTAGAATCCGCAAAGCACGAGATTAGGGCTACGAGTTCCACTTTAGCTAGCTCTTGATCCTCATCACGTTTATTGCTTGGGAGATGCTGGAAGGTGTGACCTTCCCAGACATTGAGTCATTTGAGCCGCTTGCTGCAAAGTTCACCATGCTCGGGTACTTGAGCGATATGAGAAAACAGTGGTAGTCGAATGCAATCTTTCACACATATTATCTCTAGTTGAAGAGGGCTATAGAAGTTGAACCTCGCATGATGCTAAACACTCTATAGTGGTTCTGACCCCTCATGAAGTTTTACGCAGATCGACACTTCATATATATCACTGCGCAAGAAGATGAGCATAAGGAGGAGCTTCATTTGTACTACAATCTCACAGAAGAGGACCTCGAGGAGATAACTAAGGACTAGTCAATAGACCTCCTTATCCCTGCTAACCCTACAAATATGTTTGAACCCAAACTTGATAGCTTTGAGGCCGGTCACAAAGAACATGACACACCCAAAACCAGCAGAAGGAAGAAGACCGAAGAAGTCCAAGACTTAAGCAGCACCTCAGAAAAAAATACTTCAGTATCACCTGGCCGAGAGGATGATGATGAATTAGAAGAGATAAATGGAAAAGAAGATGAGAATAAGCAAGGTGAAGTAACACCGCCTAGAGATGAGGTTGATCCCTTGAAGAAGAGGAAGTTTTCTCCCTCGAAACCCTCTTCTCGAAAGAAATCCAGAGCCACCTTGACTAAGATGCAGACTGTGCTCACTGTTGATGACTTTGACTTCATCATCGTAGTTGTAAATGATGCCTTGCATGAAATCTTGGAGAAACATGAAGCCAAGCAGGAGGAGATGTACAACAGAATCGAGGTTGAACTCCGAGGGGTACAGTAGGCCCTTCAGTCCAGTCGCGTAGTGTCCACAACACCCCTACCTTCGGAAGAACCAGAGTTGGGAGACGAGCCAGACCAACTCTGCAGACTAACTGATGCGACCGAAGTTGGCCTTCATTGCGCACAAGAAGAAACAGAACAAGCCAACCATGCCTTGAAGCAAGTGCAAGAAGTACTCGTAGAACAATGGCGAGTTGCAGAGCAGGAGAAGGTTTCCCTCCAAACAAAGTGTGAAGAGGAGAAAGCACAGATTTAGCAAGAAAAGGAATAGTTGCTCGCTGAGAAACTCAAAGTGAATGAAGCAGTCAAGAGAGCGCTTTTCTATGTGACAGGCTTAGAGACAAAGGCAGAAGACCAAGTTGAGCATCAAGTAGAACAACTCATGGAAGCTATCCAACATCTTCATCAAAGAATAACATGCTTAGAGCTATGAACAATGCCTGGCACTCTGTAGGATGGGAGAGATCAAAGAGAAGAAACTACTCGAAGTGAAGATGAGAGAATAAGGGCCTTTGCCATGGAATGTAAACAACTAAGTAATCGCAGTGCCCAGACCTATGAGTGACTCACTGAGAATCCAAAACTAAAGGCACTAGATTCACATCTCCACGAGGTGAAGTAGTAAGAAGAAACAATATAGGAGCAGTTGAAGCCTCTGTCAGCTGTTGAAAGGATGAAGCAATCCCAAGGGCAGCGCACTGCCCAACAGCAGGTCCACACCATTCAGAGAAAGTCGTGGAAGTGACTCAAAGGCCCTAACCTATATAGGATGAGGCTTGCCAACTGTTCGCAGAGATCGAAAGCCAAGGAGCAGAACTGGATCAAGTCATCACTGTAGCTGAACAATACTTAGAGGGACATGTCAATGAAGTTGTTATCCAAGAGTTCATTGAGCAGAAGGTCGTGGAACAAAAACAAGTCGAATCCGCTCGAGCCAATCTCGAGGCTTTTGAGGTAGAGCTACCCAGATTAGAGTGACTCAAGACAAGTCACAAGTGAGTGTTAGGGGCTTGTTGGCCCTTGACCAAGTTTTGAGGATTCTTGGTCATGTTTGACTTATTTTTGGGACTTCGACAGGCTGTCGAAGGCAGAGCGCAAGAAGAAGAAGAGATCATGGGATCTAGGCCCCTTTTTAGGGATTTTTGGGTTTTGGGATTATGTAACGGGTATGGGAACGTCGGCCCATGGGTTTTACCCATGTTTAGGATCAATTTTGTAATGTATAAATCGAAAGCTAGGCAATGTAGGAAGTAGTTCGATCTATGTGATCGAAGAGTGGTAAGTTGTGCTAAGTGCAGGTAATGATTGTAAATTCTTCGTGCATAATGTGTGAAACTTGTAGAGCTAAGTGCAAGTAATTGTAAGAGACTGTGAAGAGACTTTATATTGTAACCCAGGGAAGGAGGATCTAGTGAGGTGTGCAGATCCCCTGCCCTCTGCAGAATGGGTTTTGAGGCTTTGTGCATGTAAGAAGATTGAAAGAAGCTAATAAAAGAGACAAAGAGTTTGTGTACGTATCCCCAAGGGGAGGGTGAACCACGTATATCCTGTGTTGTGAATGCTTTGCTCTTTATGGTTGCTCTCTTGTTTATATGATTAAATGCTTGAATGAATCTAATATGGTAGCTTAGTGTTGAATACTGTGAATGAATAATAGATCTGAAATATGTTAGTATACTTAGTGCTTGAATCTATTGAATCTATGAGAATTTTGCATTAGGGTTTATTATTAGGGTTTAACTGCGCTATAAACTAAGACTAGATATTGATGAACTATAACTTTTAAGTGCTCTGTTAAGGTGTTACAATCACAGATATGTGTCCTAGCTAAGGTTGTAGACACTAGAGTCCTGCAACCACCCTTACCTCTACCTCGGGTGAGACTTCGTTTGCTTCGTAGGTGTTGCTGAAAGGGTCGATAGTTAGGGTTTTGTTGGTGTGTTGTTGGTGCATTGAACCCTGAGTCTGTGCCAACAACATCACTATGAACCAATTCTAGAATACATTGTTCCCTTGTCATTCCAGATGGGAACATCACCCGAATAGTTTTTCCATATATACAATGTTCACAAAAGTTGACTTCTAAATTACATTCAGGAAAATATTAGACCATACCTATGTTATGCATATATCGAATTCATTTTTCTTCAATACGTCTCATCCTCTCACTCCATAGCATGGTCGGGTCATTTTGATGAGGACTTATCGAGTCAAGTTGAATTGACTCAGCCCAATTCGAGTCGAGTTGAGTTGAATTTGATTCAACTTCAGGAAAAATAATGTTTTTGCATCTAGTCGAGTCAACATTCCCTATTAACTTGTATAGGTTTCCAATCTGAATTCCTTTAATTAAGACCATCACACTTTTGACCATATTTCACGTATCCTTCTAAAATAGAGTGTGCACCCATGAATCACTCATCTTGCTGGCATATATCAGGTCTCTTGCCAAACCCAGAATGTGTAGCACACCTTAAAGGGTTCTACTCCTCGCATCCTGTAGTGTCAATTGAACTCTTCCTCATCCGACACTTTTGGTTGTTGAGTAGCCCCCCAAGTACACATATCCTCCTTCATATCATTCATATTCATAGAAACATTCTCTATGTAGTGTCATATGATGGGATATTCTTGAGTTGATCAACCAAGCATCTTGATCTGACTGTGTACTGGTCAATGCCTTGTACACATCACCTCCCTTATCTAGAGTCATCTTTCTCTCAATCGACTACTTCTAATTGGATCCTGTATTGGCTTATGCTTCCTTCGACTTCCAATCCCTTTTGTAATTCCCAACTTTACCACATTTCCAACATATTCTTATTGTTCACTGAACAGGGAATTTAGATATACCCTTCGACTTAGACTTTCTACCAGAGAATTTTCCTTTATCTCTGTCAATCAATCAACTTCTCACCACTAATGCATATTTGGTTGATCCTTCCATGTTATTCCTTCTCATTTCTTCTGATAGTAGAGATGTAGCCACATCATCTAGTGCTAATGTGGTTGAATTACTCCCTATATCCATGACTAAGCTATCCCAGGAGTATGACAGAGAACATAATAGGCTAACACATTTCACCTCCTCGGTGATTTTAATATCCACATAAGATAACTGGCTTATAATGGTATTAAATGTGTTTAAATGCTCAGTCTAAAAAATTCCCTCACTCATCCTCAAAATATACAGATTCTTCCTAAGGAACAAATTATTTACTAGGGATTTTGACTCGTACAAGCTCCCCAACCTGTCCCAGAGTTTCTTGACCGAATCTTCACCTGAGACATTCAACAGTATCGAATCTACAAGAAAAATTTGAATCATACTCCTTTCCCTTCTCTCAAGTTTCTCCCATTATTCCCTCAGCATACCTGCCGGGATGGTACCTAGGCCAACAACTGCCCATTGTTCTCGATCTACAAGGAGATCTTCAATTTTAAGCTTCCTATGCTCAAAATTATGGCCATTGAATTTTTTGATCTATATTCTTAAGCTACTGGCCATTCTTTAAGCACAATCTCTAAAGATTTATGACTTACGACTCTCACTATACTTAGGGTTTATGTTAGATCCAAGGTTGTTAAACCAAGCTCTGATACCACATGTAATGAAATGCAGAACACTTCCACACTAAACCTAGCAGAAGAGAGGAAGAAATATTGTTAAGAACCAAATACCTGAATACAAAATATCACAATAGATCCAAAGATATATGAATACAATCACCACACAAGATATATGAAACCATATAGAAAACCACAACTTTATTATATCAAACCCTTGAGGTAGGGCAACACCATACAATGGATCCTATTATGGAAGGGATCCTCTCATGTTCACTTGCCTCTTCGAGGGGGCATCCTCCTATCAAGCTACCACTCGAAATACAATATTTATCTTCATGTCTCATTACATTGCTTGAACCACTTTATATAGTGCTACCATCACCTAAGAACATTCTAGAGGAGGAATATCACTATGGGCCCTCTGGGCCCCCCCACTACCTCTCTAGCTACCTTACAAATATTTAACCAAGAAAATAAATGACAAAGAAAACACAAAGTACACAGAGATTTAACCTTGGAAACCCAAACGGGAAACCAATATTCCTTGATCATTTTCTCTCTTGTTGTATTGTTCCTTCAGAATAAAAAGTTACACTCCTAACCTTGGTCTACACCTAAGACACAATCGACATCATACCTTTTTTCTTTACACAAGAACAACCCTGTAGCCAATTCGGCTTACATCTACATGACCAACAACCCCTAAAATGATTTGTCTAACTATTAGCTTTTACAACATTAGAACATGCCTTATTTGTAATCTTTATAGTAGGTAAAACCCTAAATAAAAATGCCCAAAAATGGTTACAGATCCTCACAGATCATTGGCTACAAATCCCATGAATCTCGAGATTCTGTTACAGTTGACTCTAAGTCGATTTACGAGTCAATTTACAGTCGACCTCCATTCGGTCTTTAGTCGGTTTCCATACACTCGCCTATCATCCTTTTTTCAGTTTACCTCTTCAACTTCAACTTTACCTATTGGATCCACCTTGACCTTCGACTTGCTGTCGATTTCTTCGACTTCGATTTCTTTGTCAGCCTTCTTTGAGAAGTACTTCATACTTTCTCATAGATCTTGCTGATCGAATTACAATCCATTCCAAAATCTCATTGATGATGCGATACAAAAAATGCATGAAAAGTATTCCTACTATTGTGGTGTATGGAAGCTTTATTGTAATGTTGGTATTCCTACTGGTCAAACTCGCAATGTTCTTGGCACCTTCACGATACCCTTTGGAAACATCGATTGAGTCTAACTACTTTTGACTTTTTTTTTCTCTTTCTCGTGGCTGCGTATAGTATCTGGGATCGCGTTCAATTTATTATGTGATATAGTGGGGAACTGGACAATATATTTCATCAATGTTCTCTATGTTGAATACCGAACTGTAAAGGAGAAGTAGAATATTGGGTCTAAGAATCATGTCATATAGAGGTTTGAGGTCCTGGATCGACTCTTGGGACCTTATTAGAAAAATCTCTCTGCCTTTCTTTTAAATATACATTTCTTGTGTAGCTTGTGAAAGTAATATCTACTATATAGATGATCACCTGGACCAACGAACCTGTACATTCATCTCTGGAGCTTTGTTGGTCAGTTTCAATCATACAAGTTTTGATAGATATGTTCATCTACAATCCAACATCTACCCACAAAATTCCTGTCAAGTTTGGTTCTGAGGAGAAAGAGCCAAAGTTTTCATTGTCTGCTTGGAAATACAAAGAATTAATGGAATCCAAAAGAAAAGACGGGAATTTAGAAACAAGGTTGAGCTTCTAGTTAAGTCGCAACATCTTAATATTACCCAGTTTCTTGGTGCAATCGCAAAGAAACCAACTCGGATGTTGATAACTAAGTTCCTTGGGGATAAGACCTATATCAGTCTCTTAAAGACAAAGGTGCTTTGCCTACAAAGATAGTTATTAATTTTACTCTCAAAACAACTAGGGAAATGGATTGTCTCCACAATAGACCAAATGTCATTATTCATTGGGATCTAAAGCTTAGATATGCATTGATGGCAAACACAAACATTTTGAATATGTTTGAAGGAGTTTCTCTTGTTGCAAACTATGAACCACATGATGCTGCAAAGCTGGTTGCAAGAAAGGATTGACCGAGTTTCCATGCCGAAACTTACCCTACATAATTTTGGTCTATTCAGGTTTTTATTCAATTATGTGAATAGCTTCAAAACAGAACGTATTCTGGATTAGCCTTTACATACTTACAACTCCCCTCATACCTATTTAAGACTATATTAAATGGTCAATATAAGTTCGAATGTGAAGAAACTGAGCGAGGTTCCCAAGTAACAAGTTGGAGCATGATTTACTATGAGGATGATTGACCATGATTATATGATATACTTAATTCCTTCTTTATTGGTGAAATATGTTTGTTTTTATTGGTCAAATATGATATACTTAATTTCTTCTTTATTGGTCAAATATGACAACAAATGGATTTGAGGTGTTAAAATCTGGAGAACTATTTTATCTTAGTTCTATTTAAAAAATTGGTTCCAGATTTAAAGACATATTTTGAGTCAGCAATTGAGCAACCAATTCTAAGAGTGAAGGCAGTGTTTCAGCATTCAAAAGTGTATAAAAAATTACCAGCATAGTATTTCAAGGAGAGATTTGGTAGGGGATATTCCTTTTGGAAGAAAAGGAGATTTAGAATAGAATTCCAGCGGCAAGATTGTGTTCTTCAATTGTAAGAACTATGGGATATTTTTTTTTTTTTTTAATTTCTGAATTCGAGAAATCCCGTGGATTCCTGTTGTTTCATTGTTGAGCCCTGTCTTGTAACTTTTTAACGTGTTTTATTTATTATATTTTCAAACCTGTCATGTTTCTAATTCAATTTGTTTTACAGCAACGAATTTATTTCTTTAATGGAAAAAATATTCCAATGGTGTTGATGTCTTTGCGAACAACTTTTTTCGGCAAAGTTATATATTCAAACATTGTTCACAGATTGTATTCACAAAATTTGTCTCGATTCCTTTTTAGAGATGCCCATATTTTCTCTGGATTCATGTTTAAAATTGTCCGGATTTAAATGTCCATCTTCTTTGTTTCAGATTTAATAAGTTTGCATTGCTCTCTAATAGATTTGAGACTTAAGTGTCTTCTTATTTTCTTCCACTTATCATACTTAGATTTTGCATTCAAGACGATGAGATTCCATGCTCAATGGACTAGGTTTTTGATCTCAAAGATTATCTATTCTAAATCCAATTTTCTGTCCGATTTTTTATTAACCCTGTCTACCCAATCTTTTACATTTAAATCTGTGTTGTAAGAAATCTGTTACACATCAAAATTACTCACTTTGATAGTGTCACAATCTGGCACCTGGGCTTAACTGTTAGAACTGCCGCTTAGTGACAATAGAAAGCTAGTGTTCTTAAATCATATGAGAGATCCCTCTCTAATCCAAGGGCCAGCCTGGATCTAAAGTTAGTTCAAAGATGTCATGGCATGGTTTCTAAACAGTAGGAAACCATCTCAAGTTACAACAAGACATGCAAACTTGTCACCTTCCCAGAAAAATTGCATGTGTATGTGTGGCTTGTTTCCTTCCCTCACACGTGTGGCCTGACTATACAACATGTGTGACCTGTTCCAATCTTTTTTTGTCACACGTGTGACCTTTTATCTCCCTCACACATGTGTCCTGTTATCTCCCTCACATGTGCGGCTATCTTTCTTTCTCCTCTCACACGTGTGGCCTCCTCTTTGGAAAAGAATCAGAAAAACAAAAATACCACAAAACCCTAAGCCAGATTTGCCAAAGTGAAAATTTCTTGCTGAAATTTTACCCCAATTTCCTTAGCAAAAATTCTCACTCACTTATGTTAACTCCATAATGTCACAATGTCACATTGGGATGTCACCACATTGCCTCTTCTTTTATAGGAGTCTGATGAGTGAGTTTGGGCCTGACTATACAACATGTGTGACCTGTTGTGACATGAATAAACTCAACATTAAATTAGAATTGTTTATTCACACATGTGGGTGTGAAGCCCCATTAACACAAGTCCCCAACACCAATTCCAGGCCCCAACTCCAATCCAAAAGGGTTTTCACCAAAACAAAAAATGCAATGTGGGTGTCAACGAATATTCTCACATTCTCGACAACAAGGTCAATGTGAGAATACCTACCCAAAGCTACAAAACATCAACAAGTAACCCATGTAATTTTTGTACTCGTTTCATTTCCAATATTTCCCAACTAATCCCATCAACCATTAAGAGGTATAGTTAGGGTGAGAGCAAGAATCATTGGTGTATATCACGACCAACTTGAAATAAGGATGAACTTAAACAATTAATGAGAAAAATGAAAGAAATGATAGTCACGCAACACATAATGCATTTTACCATAGATAGGTCAAAATAAACATGAAGAAGTAAAAGTATAAGATATAGCCAAGAGCACAATCATAAGCTTTTTAAAGATCGATTTTAAGAATCAAGACTAGTTGCTTCTAAGTTTTGACTGTGTGTATACCTATTATAGCCTTAATTTTCACCCTACATGTGAGAAGGGAATCCATGAAGAGGATAGAATCCCAAATAAATAAATAAATCCTAAGCTTTATCCCATTTTAGAGTCTGAAGATCATCACTAGACACATAGGGATCAACAAGTGATGATCATTGCTCCTGAGCAATGTTCAATAAGCGATGACCCTTGAAACTACTATATTCAAGGAGTTAAGAGGTGATAGGTGAGGGATGATTTGTGTATTCATGGAAATGGCCTAGGAAATCACATCATTTGAGTCTCTAGTGGTCTCTAGAATATCTAGAAGCTCTCCCAAGCCTCTTCCAAAGAGCTATATAACAAAGGCAAACTTGGGGCAAAAGGAGGAAGATTTTAGAGTAAGTTTATGTTATTCAATTGTAGAGGTACATGTTCCATCTACCACATCCAAAATTCAATGAAGCCTACATTGACCAAGGAGCTAAAGAAGGATCAAAGAGCAAGGAGGTCAAGGGAGAATGCATCAACATTTAAGGTATGTCTTGACGTAATATTCTTGTGATTAGTAATAGATCATTTGGTTTTCTCCCTTATAAATGTTTGTAGTTGATGAAAAAATGTTTAGATCTGATTCATGCCATTGTAGATCTTATTAGAATCAAATTATATCTAGGATTATAATCCCAAGTAGAGAGATAAAAAGGTTTTTGTTGTCTTATGTATGCAGGAAGCAGATTGTGGAGCTTGGTGTTAGCAACATTTCTTGTCTTCAGTATTGGGATACACAGGTCTGTAGGTTGCCCGAGGGGCGCCCGAGCACAGTACATAAAAGAAGTCCTTTTCAGACTTAAAATCAAGCGAGCGACCAGATTCAGTCTTCGGCGACAGAGCAAAGAAACAATTGATGGGCAATGACAAATTAGCCGAGTTGCGTCAAGTATAGCGTTAAAGTTTTAAAGAGGTCGGCGGTCGGAATCCCTCGGAAGGCGTTCACGAAGTTGCATGGGCCGTTGATCGAGAGCAGTTCAAGCGCAGTGTTGTTTCGCGAGCTCGGGGTTCGTAAGTTCAAAAGGCAAACCATATCCCATTGGTTGCGCGAGATTCCGAGTTACGACAAAGTGTCCGGAGAAAGTCAACTGTCGCTGACCATCGCGCCTCGGGACTTTGCAAAGGGAGAATGCCAATGTCTAATACTCTGGCTCGCGAGGTCATGAGTAGCAAGAGGCGCGAGCACCCGGGCCCACAGAAGTGCCGAGAAGATCGGAGCCATCGAATCCAGAGGGACATGTGGTGCATGATTGAGCCCCCCGCCTTTTCGCCCATCGCGGCTTCAACGCGCAAAAGGCAATTCCCTCGTGTCCCGATACGCGAAGTAGCGAGAGCATTTAGGACCCAGGGCCCACCGTAGCATCAGATGAGTTAGAACCGTCGGATTTGAAAGGCGCGTGGCACCAGATTAAGCTATCTCGGCATACCGCTCATCGCGATTTCAGGGAGCAAGAAGGATCCCCTTTCTATTTGCGAACGCCGAAAGCATATTTGAAAGTAAGCGTCGGGTCACAGCCCATGGTCACTGAGGAAAGAAAGGAGTTACCCAAAAAGGGTCCGAAGGCATCGGATTCCAGTCACAGAGAGGCCCGACATAACCTCCCGCTGCCATCGGGCTCGACCGCGATCCTGGTCTTCGCTTGGAGTAAATGAAAGCCAGAAGAGGTGGTTGAAACCTCTCATCGTACATTAATTGTGAAGAATGGAGGGTCTGGTAAGCATTCCGCTCGAGAGGGTCCTGTGTACCCTTTCTCTTAGAAAGGCCATGCTGAGTCTTCAACTAGCCGGAGGAGGCCTGCACACGCTAACCCGGCATTTACTAACTCAGCTACTTCCCCTGCGGGAGACATGCGCAGTTAATGGGGTGTCTGACAAAGAATATCAGTATGAATTTGACTGAAAAGACATCAAGCCTTGGGCGACTGGGCACGCCTCTATTGGGCGTTTTCTCTGAGTATATAAACTCAGTCTTTGTATTTTGTAAGGCATCAATGGTAGAGCGAAGCTCCCGATTGTAAAGTTTTAACAAATATATTAGCTCTGGTTATGCATCTGTATGTAAGATTTCTTGTTTAATTGCAGACATTCTTTCTTTCCCGTCTAAGTTTTCATCTTACACTACGAGAGTTCGTGATCGACTGATTCACACGAATTGTGGCATTTATGTTATGACAAAGGATTTATCGTGGCATTATTGTTCTCTCTGGTTTTCTACGTTTGAGCGTAAGAAGATCTTACGTTTAGATGTTTTCTTCCACAGTCTTCTAGGAACTTGATGTTTAGAACAGACCTTTGCATTTCTCTAATACAAGTATTCCCCCTACTCACCCTTACTACAACTCATTGTCTGGAGTTACCTAAGACCTCACCTGCGCATGCATGCCTGGCCTAGTTTCGGAGTTAGAACCACATCGTCTGAGTTAATCTCCATTTGATCACCCGATTAAACAAATCGTGACACTAAACTGATGGGTGTCAGGCTCTGCTCCTGCAAGAAATCCAGGGGTGACTTCCGACGCTAACATTTCTGGCGCCGTTGTCGGGGACGAAATTGAAGATTTTCCCTGGGAAGAACGACATTGAGCCTCTGAATCCGAAGGTGCATCGGATTATCAGAGCCTTTCAAGATTGCTAATTTTCACCTGGCGACTCCATTGTGATGACTCCGCTGGGGAAAACCCGTTGTCTTAATTGTGGCTTCCAAAGGCAGACATATGCAGTCTCATCCACAACTGCCTCTAGCTACACCTGAAGCTGACTCCGAAGCGATGCGTAGAAAGGGAAAGAGCTCTGCAAAAGAAGTTCCCATCGCTGAAACAGGTAATACGCCATCCCCTTCTATGAGAACTCCTTTTTCTCCTCCTCAAGTTCTTGGTAGACCGCCTTTAGAGGCTTCCCGTTTCCTGAATTTTGGGAGTGTTCCTGCTGATTTTTCCCCTCCTGGTCTGGGACTAGAAGGAGAAACCCTTGTCACTCCCCTCTCCTTTGACGTTGTTTATCGGCGAAGATCTGCTACTGTAAAGGATTTTCCTACTCCTGCACAAAGAGAAGCGCCTGCCGACCCGAGTTCACTAGCCTCCACCTTAAATCCTTTGTTGTTCTCCACTCCACTTCGAGACTCATTCCTAGTAGCTCCTTCGCGTACCCCTTCTCCTCCGAGCTCTCCTCTACCTAACATTCCTATGGATGGTGCTAATCCTCCTTCGAATAGAATGGATGCCATAGTCGCTGCCAGATATGCTCCATTAGTCCTACCTCATCCTGTGAATCCTCTTCCTACTGGGGATTATTTGAAATACATGCCCAAGTTCACTGGGGAAGGAGACGCAACTGTCGAAGAGCACCTAGCTTCTTTCTACAGCTATGCAGACAACCTCAATATCGAAAATGAAGATGTCTAGATGAGAGTCTTCATCCAAAGCCTGGACGACGAGGTGAGAAAATGGTTCAGGGGACTGGCCCCTAGGTCTATTGCTGGCATCGAAGCACTGGATAGTATTTTCCTGAGGCAATGGGGTGATAGGAAGGACTTCATGTATTACATGACAGAGTTCGGGTCTCTGAAGAAGATGGATGGAGAGTTTGTCTCTGACTTCTCCAAAAGATTCAATAAAATGTATAATAAGATTCCTGCAGAGATAAAACCCTCAGAATCCTCTACCCAAATTTCCTATGCTGGTGCATTTGACCCTAATTTCTACCTTTTGTTGAGAGAAAGAAGAGCCACCTCCTTAGCCCAAATGCAAGATGCGGCCATAGAATTGGAATCCAATGTGTTAGCAGCTAACAGACTGAGGAACAAGGCTGATGCAGACAGAAGAAAGGGAAGGTCGGAAGCCTCAACTTCTATGCCATCAGTGCCCCACCCTCAAATGGATGAACTAACCAAAATGGTGAAATCTCTGTCTACAGAGCTGGAGAGGATGAGGGTGGAAGGAAGGAAAGAATATAAAGGCCCTCAGATTGCCGAAAATAAAGGAGGTTTCAGGAGGCCGAACAATTTTACTCCTTCGAATGTGCAAAGAGAGAAGGGAAGAGACAGAGAAGACCAGAAGATTCAAGCCCCTTTTCAAAACAATTTTGTGACCAAGGGGGAATAAGGGGAATCAGATGAGCTTGATCCTGAAATCCACTGCATTGGAGACACTCCTCCTTTTCCTCATCTCACTCAATCATCATATGAGGAGTCTCTCATGGACAGTCAACTAAATGAGCTGAGCAAGGGAGACAAGGTTAGTGGCGGACGAGGCAGGTACAACCTAAGGTCCGATAAAAGGAAAGCAGCGCCTGATATTCCTGAGCGGTCCACTAGAACAGAGAAGCCCGCCAATGAGGCAGTAGATGGCTACAGAGGTAAGAAGGCCCAACCTCTCTCTCCCATTATTCAGAACCATGCTCCCGAAGTAAGAGAAATCCCAAAGCTTGCATCTTCTTTTAATTTTGAGCATGAGATCCAAAAGATCAGAATCCATGTGCCCCTCACTGAGATAATTAAACATGGAGAGTTTAAAAAATGTTTTTCTGAGCTTTTACAGTCTAAAACCTCATGCCTTCCCACAGACTCCATTAACCTCCAAGACAAAAGGGCCATAGTTATCTTAGGTCCCATGGTAGAAGAAAGAGATGATTCATCTCCTCCCTTCTACACCTCCCTGAACATTCATGATAAGGTGTTGCATAACTGCTTGATGGATTCAGGGGCCTCTCACAACCTCATGCCCAAAATTGTCATGGAAGAACTAGGACTAGAAGTCACCTGAGCCTATCATGACCTCTATTCCTTTGACTCTAGGAGAGTCCAGTGTCTCGGAGTTATCAAGGACTTGGTCGTGACCTTGTTTCAGTTGCCCATGAAAAGTGTGGTCATGGATATTGTAGTAGCCGATGTTCCCCCCAAGTTCGGTATGTTGTTATCAAGATCTTGGATAAAAATACTGGGGGGAACTTTGCATATGGACCTCACATATGCTACTATCCCAGTGTTTGGAGGAGAGCATAGAAGACTATATAGGGAAGCCCAACTGGCCTACATAATCAGTGATGAAGCCAATCCTACCAACCATCCTATTTTTACCTTAGACACTAATTTAGGTTCTATCTTGCTCCAACTCACTCATGAACCCGAGCCCCCTCTTGAACTCAGGAAGTAGCCCGCCCCTCCTCACGAGCTTCCTCCTTCCATCACCCGCGTTTGGAAAATGTTTTTTGATGGAGCCTGTTCTAGGGAAGGCGCTAGTGCCGGGGTGTTTTTTGTGTCACCTACTCAGGAAACCTTCTCCCTGTCATATAAATTGGAATTTGAAACCACCAACAATGTGGCAAAGTATGAAGCCCTTGTCTTAGGATTAAGAGCTGCAAAGGAAATGGGAATTCAAGATGTAGCAGTGTTCAGAGATGCAGAGTTGGTGGTCCAACAAATCAGAAGCGCTTATCAAGCTAAACATCCTCAACTTAGAAATTACAGGAATGAGGCGTGGGACCTAATTGACAACTTCTTCTCAGCCTTCAATATATCTTTTGTTCCAAGGGAGGATAATGTTGTGGCCGATTCTTTAGCTGTCTCAGCCAGTTTACTCAAAGTCCCTCTGCCACCTACGGTCAGCTCCAATGTTGAGATAAAATATAGGCCCTCTGTACCAGACAATGTCAAGCATTGGAAGGTATTCGAGGATGATCTGGAAATCGAAAGATTTCTACAATCGATTGATGAATTTTTTTCATTGCACATTGATCAGGATCCTAATACAGAGGAAAGCCCTCACCCCGAGGTGTTTCTAAATAAAATTGCAGACCACCAGATCATTCAGCTACCCAGCAATCACATTCCGAGGGGGCTTATTCCTTTAGAAAGATTGTTCGATGGGAATTATGTGGAAGTAAAGGGCAGGGTTTCAGATAAAGATGCTGACACAGCCGAGTGCAACATTGGCACACTAGAGGAGCCTAAGTTTGTCAAGCTGTCAAGCAATTTGACCACAGAACAGAGGGCCAAATATACTAAGCTGCTGAAAGAATTTGCTGATGTGTTCCCATGGACCTACGAAGACCTCAAGACGTATGACACATTTGTCATTGAACACAAGATCCCATTAAAGGAAGGAGCTAAGCCATTCAGGCAAAAGCTAAGACAGATAAATCCCATGTTGCTGCCTGTCATGGAGAGAGAAGTAAAGAAGTTGTTGGGGGCCCAGATCATCGTCCCCTTGATATATTTCGATTGGGTGGCCAATTTGATTCCAGTAAGGAAGAAAAGCAGAGAGATCGGGATCTGTGTCGACTTCAGGAATCTGAACAGGAGCTCAAAGAAAGACAATTACCCCCTGCCCAATATGGAACACATCTTGCAGAGGGTAACCAAAGCATCTAGGATCTCCATGATCGATGGTTTCTCTGGTTACAATCAGATATCGGTCATGCCTGAAGACAGAGAAAAGACAGCCTTCACCACTCCTTGGGGCACATTCATGTATGCCAAAATGCCATTCGGACTGATGAATGCAGGAGAGACGTTTCAGCGAGCCATGGACATAGCCTTCATCGGAGAAAAATATTGGTTCATGGTGATCTATCTATATGACCTCATGCTCTTCTCGAGGTCCGACAAAGAACACTACAGTCACCTGAGGAAACTCTTCTCAAAATGTCGAAGATCCGGCCTATCCCTGAACCCCAAGAAATCTTTGTTTTCTATGGAGGAGGGGAAGCTACTAGGCCATATAGTATCAGCAGAAGGAGTGAGGATTGACCCTAGCAGAGTGGAGGCAATTCAGACCTTGTAGCTTCCCAGGTCGAAGGAGGAGGTTCAGGCCTTTTTGGGGAAGATCAATTTTCTCAGGAGATTCATCTCGAATTTCGCTGAGCTGGTGAAACACATCACAGCCATGCTCAAGAAGGGAAATGAAGTGAAATGGACCGCTGAACCAAGGGAATCTTTTGTCCAGATAAAGAAGGCATTGACTGAGGCACCAGTGCTGATCAGCCCTGACTATTTGAAAGATTTCCTAATTTTCTCCTTCGCTTCTTTCGATACAGTAGTGGCAGTCTTGTTGCAGAGGAATGAAGAGGGGCGAGAGAAGCCCATTGCCTTCTTCAGCAAGGCATTAAGAGATGCAGAGGTCAGATATGAAATCATGGAGAAACAGGCCTATGCCTTAGTGAAAGCTCTCAAATCTTTCAGGGTCTATGTCCTGCACTCAAAGGTGATCGCATACGTTCCTTCAGCTTCTGTGAAGGACATCCTTGTACAGCCCGACATTGATGGGAAGAGGAGTAAATGGATAGCCAAGATCCTGGAGTTTGACCTGGAAATAAGGCCTACCAAATTGATCAAAGGTCAAGGCTTAGCTAAGTTGTTGGCTGAAGCCAATTGCCAAGCTTTGGGGGTAAATTTCATGAACAAATCCTTAGGAATTCAACAGGGTCAGCTGTCTGAAACAGACCCTCAAAGGGATCCCCCATTGGCTCGATGTCCTTGGTATAAGGATGTCATATATTTTTTGCAAGAATTGTGGCCCCCAGATGGCCTGCAAAGAAACAAAGAAAGAGATCTTAATCTCAAGGCAGTCAGGTACTGCCTCATTGATCAAATTTTATACTGGAAAGACCCCTTGGGGGTGCTTTTAAAATGCATGGATCCATAGGAGGCCGACAGGATCATGGCCGAGTTTCACAGCGGCCTATGTGGAGGGCACCATTCCTGGAAGACTACTGCCCACAAAATTCTTAGAGCCGGATACTACTGGCCCACCCTGTTCGCTGATG
Organism: Picea abies; assembly: GCA_900067695.1. Taxonomy (NCBI): domain Eukaryota; kingdom Viridiplantae; phylum Streptophyta; class Pinopsida; order Pinales; family Pinaceae; genus Picea; species Picea abies. The sequence goes on along the minus strand of CBVK0103451170.1, from coordinate 5,173 downwards.
TCCATAGAAGAGTTAGAGCCTGTATCGCATGCCAAAGATTTTCAGGAAAGAAGCAACTCAAGTCTCTTCCTTTGCACCCGATGGTGGTTTCAGGGCCTTTCCAGCAATGGGGCCTTGATTTTATTGGAGAAATCCACCCTGCTTCCGGTGGGAAACACAGATGGATCCTGACTGCCATAGATTTCTTTACTAAATGGATAGAAGCCATCCCCACCAGGAGCACTTCTCATAAGGTGATCATTGGGTTCCTGGAGGACCTCATCACAAGGTTTGGCTGCCCAAGTAGGATTTTCACTGATAACGCAGTCGCTTTCAGGTCTGAGCCACTGGCCAAGTTCTGTGAGCATTTCGGGATCAAACTGATTCACTCCACCCCATATTAACCACAGGGAAATGGTTTAGCAGAGTCCTCCAACAAGAGTCTAATAAGGATCATCAAGAGACTGCTGGAAGACAACAAAAGAGCTTGGAAATCGAATCTGAAATTCGCTCTGTGGGCTGATCGGGTAACTACAAAAAGATCAATAGGCACCTCTCCTTTCCAGCTAGTGTATGGAGCAGAAGTTGTTTTCCCTTCTCGGCTAGCCATTCCTGTAGATAAATTCTTCCGAGACTATCAGGAAGAGCCCAATGACATGATCAGAAGAATTCATCAACTGGTGGAAGTCTAGCAGGCCAAAGAGAAGGTAGTGGACATAATTCAGGATCATCAGCAGAGAATCAAGCAGGTTTTCAATAAGAAGGCCAAGAAGGAGTGATTCCAGTTAGGAGACCCGGTGCTGAAGTGGGACGCTCCTAAACAAGACAAGGGCAAGCATGGAAAATTTGAAGCCCTATGGATCGGGCCTTTCAGAATCTCTGAAGTCTTCTCAAATAACACATATCGGCTACGCGATTTGGAAGGCGAAGAAGTTTTCAATAGCCCAGTGAATGGGCATTTCCTGAAAAAATGTTTTGTTTGAGTCTCAGATGGCTCTTTTGTTTGTAAATATTTTCCTTTTGTTTCTTAGTTCGTTTTCATTTTTATTTTTTTTTGCGGCCTAATAATGACTTCATAGCCCAACAGAAAGGCGATTGGAACTACAGAAGGAGTTCTTAGAGCATCACAGGGATGACTCTATCACCCATGGAGACTAATGTTAGCAACATTTCTTGTCTTCAGTATTGGGATACACAGGTTTGTAGGTTGCCCGAGGGGCGTCCGAGCGCAGTACATAAAAGAAGTCCTTTTCGGACTTAAAATCAAGCGAGCGAGCAGATTCATTCTTCGGCGACAGAGCAAAGCAGCAATTGATGGGGAATGACAAATTAGCCGAGTTGTGTCAAGTATAGCGTTAAATTTTTAAAGAGGTCGATGGTCGGAATCCCTCGGAAGGCGTTCACGGAGTTGCATGGGCCATTGATCGAGAGCAGTTCAAGTGCAGTGTTGTTTCGCGAGTTCGGGGTTCGTAAGTTCAAAAGGCGAACCATATCTCGTTGGTTGCACGAGATTCCGAGTTACGACAAAGTGTCCGGAGAAAGTCAACCATCACTGACCATCGCGCCTCGAGACGTCATGAAGGGAGAATGCCAAAGTCTGATACTCCAGCTCGTGAGGTCACGAGTAGCGAGAGGTGCGAGCGCCTGGGCCCACAAAAGTGCCGAGAAGATCAGAGCCGTCGGATCCAGAGGGACATGCGGTGCACGATTGATCCCCCCGTCTTTTCGCCCATCGCGGCTTCAACGCGCAAAAGGAAGTTCCCTCGTGTCCCGATACGCGAAGTAGTGAGAGCATTCAGGACCCAGGGCCCACTGCAGCATCAGATGAGTCAGAACCGTCAGATTTGAAAGGCACGTGGCACCAGATTGAGCTATCTCAGCATATCACTCATCGCGATTTCAAGGAGCAAGAAGCATCCCCTTTCTATTTGCGAACGTCGAAAGCATATTTGAAAGTAAGCGCCGGGTCATAGCCCGTGGTCACTGAGGAAAGAAAGGAGCTACCCAAAAAGGATCCGAAGGCATCGGATTCCAGTCACAGAGAGGCCCGACATAACCTCCCGCTGCCATCGGGCCCAACTGCGATCCTGGTCTTCGCTTGGAGTAAATGAAAGCTAGAAGAGGTGGTTGAAACCTCTCATCTTACATTAATTGTGAAGAATGGAGGGTCTGGTAAGCGTTCCGCTCAAGAGGGTCCTGTGTACCCTTTCTCTTAGAAAGGCCATGCCGAGTCTTCAACTAGCCGGAGGAGGCCTATACATGCTAACTTGACATTTACTAATTCAGCTACTTCCCCTGCAGGAGCCATGCGCAATTAATGGGGTGTCTGACAAAGAATATCAGTATGAATTTGACTGAAAAGACATCAAGCCTTGGGCGACTGGGCACGCCTCTGTTGGGCATTTTCTCTGAGTATATAAACTCAGTCTTTGTATTTTGTAAGGCATCGATGGTAGAGCGAAGCTCCCGATTGTAAAGTTTTAACAGATATCTTAGCTCTGGTTATGCATCTGTATGTAATATTTCTTGTTTAATTGCAGACAATCTTTCTTTCCCGTCTAGGTTTTCATCTTACACTACGAGAGTTCATGATCGACTGATTCGCACGAATTGTGGGATTTATGTTATGATAAAGGATTTATCGTGGCATTATTGTTCTCTCTGGTTTTCTGCGTTTGAGCATAAGAAGATCTTGCGTTTAGATGTTTTCTTCCACAGTCTGTTAGGAACCTGATGTTTAGAACAGACCTTTGCATTTCTCTGATACAAGTCTTCCCCCTACTCACCCTTACTACAACTCACTGTCTGGAGTTACCTAAGACCTCACCTGCGCATGCATGCCTGGCCTAGTTTCAGAGTTAGAACCACATCATCTGAGTTAATCTCCATTTGATCACTCGATTAAACAAATCGTGACACTAAACTGATGGGTGTCAGGCTCTGCTCCTGCAAGCAATCCAGGGGTGACTTCCGACGCTAACACTTGGAGCAAGAGTTTTAGGACTATGTTGAGCACTCAACACACCCTAAAAAGACTATGTCAAATTTTACTTTTTGGGTACCACTTGATCTTTTTACATTGTTTGATTCGTCTTCATTATGGAAAAATGTACGTTTTCCTACCTTTTGAATATTCTTAAGTCTTTATTTGTTCGCTTGAATCTGCAAAAACCCACAACTTAAAAGAATAACTTTTAATTAAAATAATCGACAGCTAAAACTTTCCCCTTACGCACTCATAGATTCGGCATTGGGAGGAATTAAAAATGAAAGAAAAACACTCGAGAAAACTGTAGTCGCCGACCGTCGATCCTCTTTGGAGTCGGAAAAATGAAGTTTTCTTCCACGACAAGAGTCACACAAGGATATTACCGATGACTAATCCTATCAGAAAAAGGCTAAAAAAGTAAGTGTTAACAAAGAAATGAAGGTTTTTCCTGATAGTCGATGTTAGAGCAAGATTTGCCTCACCCTATGCAATTTTGTAGAGAGGGCCTTACTCCATTTCCCTATGCAGACTTACTTTCCTTGATTGATGAATCTAGAGAAAAAAATAAATGTTTTTCCACTTGTAAGCACCTTGAAAGCTATACAGCAATCGTATATGTAGGTTGCGCCACTATAGCCCGCGTATATCAGGATTTGTGCCCAAAAATCAAAATTAAATGTCAGGTTTCCATGTCACGATAGAAGATCTGTGATCCTTGGCCTTCCACATTCTACAAACGTTCTGAATCATCCCTTCAGTTTCATTTTGGAGGCTATAAAGAAGTTAATTCTGAGCTATGAAAAAAGAGAGAGAATTCAACTTTGAGAGCAAAGTTACTCTGGAAAAATTATTACTTCAATATTGAGTCTACATCCCTTTGTCCTTTAAGTCTGAACTCAGTGTTCAGCCCCCAATCTCTTCCCTTATTGATGGAGAACCTATTTGTATCCCTTATATGATCTTGCATTTGGTAGAGGATTGAAGTGGTGGAGGCCCAGTTGGAAGGAACTTAGTTTCTTAGTTTCGAACCGTGTTGACACGGAAGTCTGTAATGTTTTCACTTCTATTGATTGTTTATTAATAGAAACACTCATTTTCTGTCCAATTGATATCTTGCAAATATATGTGTTATGATCCATGGGCATGTTTGTTTTGTGTATTAATGGATTATGCTATCTAATGTGCTAACCTTTTATATTATCACTATATATATGGTTTCTCTGATTGTTTGTTGAGAACTTGTTGCAGGTATAAAGCTTTGGGTCGAAGTGCTCAACGATGCACATCATCAAACATTTGGATGAGGTAGGCCTCTCTCTTACCTCTTTTGCACATTAGTTTATATAAAATATGTTGTAATTGAGCTGATTTCTGCAGTCATACATGTCAGTTGTGGTTCTCCCTAGCCATAGAGATATTTTCCTCATAACAGAATTGGCGAATCCACTGGGGGTCATCTTCTTTCTTAGGGTTTGAAGTACTTTTCTCCTTAGATTCCTCTTGTTTCTATTGTGTTTCTTTTCGTGTCATTTTTTGACAGCTCCTGTTCACTCTAGGTCTGAGTTTTCAACCTTTCTCCCTTGCCTGGCCTTGTTTCAAAGCATATACGTCCGTTTTTGCTTGATAGTCACATATACATGCAGGTTGTGTGACTGTAAGCTACATATATACACTTTGTTTCCTCAAACAGTCGTGTACACCTTTTTTCCTTGCTTGTTTTCTTGGTTTGGTGTTTGTTGGGTGGGATTTGATGCTTGTTGAGCCTACTTAGGTCCCTATAGTGCTTGTTGAGTGCCTGTGGGATGACATGAAACCCTCTTTTTGTTGAATTTTTGGGCAAAGTTTTTCTCTTCATTTTTTCATTTTTATTGTCCTTGTACATTGGGCTAGGTGTTTCATTGCTTGATATCCTGCTTGAGTTATCTCTTTTTTATACGTAGTAGGTCTATATATCAAGTTACTTTTCAGTCCATGCATTTTCAGTTTTAATATATTGAAAATACAAAAAATAGGCATTTTGCATTGCTAGAAATTTTTTGTCTTTTGAGTTTTTATAATTAGCTTAGTGCATATAGTGAAAGATTGCATCTTTACTTCTGAATCACAGAGTTGAATTTGAAAATTGCATCATTTTTTAGCATATCATTCATTAAACAGTTAAAAGTTAGACTTTGCATTATTTTCATTTTTACTTTTCTTGCAGAG
>CBVK0103451169.1:0-10875 GCA_900067695.1 Picea abies | reverse complement strand
CATAAAATCAATGCTATAATTTAAAATTTATTAGTAACGATTTTATTTTCAGTTTTAATATATTGAAAATACAAAAAATAGGCATTTTGCATTGCTGGACATTTTTTGTCTTTTGAGTTTTTATCATTAGCTTAGTGCATCTAGTGAAAGATTGCATCTTTACTTCTGAATCACAGAATTGAATTTGAAAATTGCATCATTTTTTAGCATATCATTCATTAAAAAGTTAAAAGTTAGACTTTGCATTATTTTCATTTTTACTTTTCTTGCAGAGTAAAATCAATGCTATAATTTAAAATTTATTAGTAACGATTTTATTTTCTATGGTGCACAAACTAAAGGGGTTATTCTTCTTGACTTAGGTATCTCATAGATTACTTGCAGGGGTTATTTTGCAAGTACCCTAGGTCAGATAAGGGTTGGACAACACATAGCCTTTATGGAGTCATATCTGGGGGAAGTTATTTTTATAGTATGGGCAACCCCTCCCATGAATTTCCTTTGTATGGGGACAACATATATCCACATGAGTAACCCTTGTCATGTTTCTTTCTCTTCGCAAGCGGATTCCTCAGTGTCGATGCCCTTACAATCCTTTATGAATTAGTATGAAGGAGGATACTATCTTGTTGGATAGGGACAGGGTGTAAACCAAGATCCTTCCTAGCCTGCAATTCCTCAAAACTAATATTTCCTTGGACCTTGGTCTCAAATGCCGCAATTCAATACCAACAAAAGTCCAATCATTACCAGTTATACTAGATCTCTATCACCAACCTCTTCTAGTCATGTTGGAGATTGGTCAAAAACCTCTGGAAGTCATGTTGAAGACCTGCAACCAGCCACTACAAGTCATGCTAGGGGCACAAGTCCAATCACTGCGTGTCATACTATAATTATATCACCAACCTATGCTAGTCATGTTGGATATTGGTCGACAACCTCTGCGAGTCATGTTGAAGACCTACAACTAGCCACTACAAGTCATGTTGGGGGCACATGTCTGGTCACTGCTAGTCACACTACACATACATCACCAACCTCTGCTAGTCATGTTGGGGATCCATCGCCAACCTCTATGAGTCATGTTGGAGATTTGCTACTAGCCTCTACAAGTCATGCTGAGAGCATGTCACTAGCCACTACAAGTCATGTTGGGGTCACTCATATGATTGAGAAGCCTAGACGTCTCAGACATAAGCCTAGATTCCTTTGCATGACCTATGAAGGAATTTACCTTACGCATTTTTGTCCTTTTACTAACGGGATACCCGAAGCATGGAGCTCACCTAAGGGCTCTTCGGGTTCTAAGGAATCTATGGTTTCACAACACTCTGTTCCTTCTTTGGTTGATACAATAATCATGATGATGTAATCTTTGGCAGACACCCTTTTTCATTTAGGGGTTGATGCATCCTTTGACCTTGTTGTCTCACATCTTGTTCAACCTGTGGTCATGTCGATGCAATCTTCAATCGACACCTCTCCTACGTTCAAGGGTGATGCATCTCTTGACCTTGTTGTCTCACATCATTTTCAACCAACGATCGAGTCGATGCAATCTTCGACCAACAACACTCCTGTTTTTTGAGGTGATGCACCTCTTGACCTTGTTGTCTCACATCCTATTCAACCAATGGTTGAGGAAGTGGTCGTATCGATGCAATATTTGATCGAAACCACTCTTGTCTTAGAGAGTGACAAGTGTAAGGAAATGGTCATGCCAATGCAATTTTTGGCCGATTTTGCTCCTCTAGTTCTGGTCCTATACCTTCTATTCCATGTCCTTAGAATTTCAAGTACTTCACCTTCTAAGCAAGAGAGAGTTTTACTCTCCTTGAGTTCTCTCCTTTCAAGTCTTGAAGAGACCCTCTTTGATTGGGACAGTCTTGTGGGGTATCCAATGCCCCCTCCTATGTCTTTTCCTTTAAGAGACATTATCTGATATATCACGGAGATGATAACCTTCTTTAGAACTCTATCCTCCTCAACTTGGAAAGCTTTGGATATTCCCAAGTTTTTTTTGGTTCTTCGTAATATACTGAAATTCCATAGAAGGTTCGCATGGGAGCCTTGACCTCCCCCATGACTTGTCGCCTAGAATCTCCCTAACGAGTCTGAGTTAATCCCTTTTCCAACTCGTTCAAAAAGAGAAAATATCATCGAGTTATTTGTCCTTTTCACACTCGTTAAATTGGATTTGAAAGGTTTTGATTCTTAGTTAAGCTCTTTTCCAACTCATTACCAAAAATAGAAAATATTGTCGAGTGAACTTGTCGTTTTCACACTCGTAAATTGGATTTGAAAAGACGTCTACTTGGCACAAGTTTATCCCTTTTTCACACCAAGTAGACTAAAAGACATTAAAAAGGACATTTTTTGGTGTTAAGTTGTGATTGCATCTCATGCCCCTACTTGAAATATTGAGCCTATAGCCAGTTCTCGCTTTGCGTTATAAACCGTTTGCCTCAGCATTTTTGCATCCTCAACCAAGCAGAGCCTTGTTTTTATCCTTCGTAATTTGACACCCTATACCTAGGAGGGAACATTCCCCGAGTGTCCATCTCCCGCATGCACTTCCCTACATTGAGCATAGGTATGTTCCACTGCTGGAACTAGTTTTTCTTACTTGCGACACTCGTTTCCTCCTATGTATCATAGAATTCGTTTTTTATGAAAAAAAAAAAAGACGGGCAGGAAGGGAATATTATCTTATATCGACAACAATTGTGTTGCCTTTGAACAGAGCACAAAGTTATTGAATCCATTTGTCATCATAATTTTGGGATTAACATGGCCTTAGGAATATGAGCTCGTTAATGAGCCTTCTCTATCGATTGGTTACTCTTCCAGTCCCTACAAAGAACTTCATTGATGCCTCCTGCATCTCATGATTTTATCATTGGGTCTATGCTTCCAGAGTCCACCATATGTTTCATTATCTTGTTCAAAGGAAGTCTATCAACCTATGTCATCCACTCCTCAGAACTCTTGACTTTGCATGTCATCCATACCCTCAGTTTGCCTCATAATCACATGATACTTTAGTCCTGTCATGCACTCTGTCTCTAATTTCATCATTGGTAGGTCACCTTGAACCCAGCAGTCGATATTTCATCATTGATCATTGACTGGGTGGTTTCCCTTGTGTTCGATGGCAAGACATATATTCACACATTGGGATTCATGCAATGTCTTGGATGTCATTATCCTTATTGGTGGTTTCCTCGCCTTTTTCAGTAGTTTTCATCATTGGATGCTATTCAGAGGGTCATTTCCATGTACCGCTTGCACTTGGCACAGGCAAAATATGCACCAAGTTGTTGGTTCGTGAAACTTGTTCTTCGTCCAATTTCCACCAAATCATGAATCTTCTTCTTTGTACCTCATGCTGACTAATGAGAGATGCCTTAATTCTCTCCTTTCAGCATGTCTCTTTCCATCAACATCAGTCCATTATCTAAAAATAGGACCTAGAGTCTTATGAGTACCTTGAGGCTTGCATTCATTATTGGCAGGCTCTCTCACCATCGACAGTTGGGAATACATCAATGTCTCTTGATCAATGGATTCTTCAAGTGTTTGACACCAACTCCTCTATTCACACTTGTAATAATGTACTTGGTGCCTTGATACCTACTTTCATTATCGGTAGTTTCTCCTGCGTTTGTTAACGGTATACATCAATGACTGATAATCAAACCATGTCTCATTTTGTTCGACCTCAACCCCTTTATTCACATGATGTAGACTTGCACCTTTGGAGGATTCTAAAGAACACATGATGACATCACTATGTGTCTGCATCTTTCTTGAGTTGTTGCTTCCTTTTCATCGGGCCAGTACCTATATGACTTCAGTGATCATGGGAGATCATATTGTGCTCCATGCTATATAGATATCTTCAGATTAGTTTTGAGACAGGTTTTACTGGGCCTCGTTCGTGACTATGACAACTATTGGCATGTAACTGCATTTGTATTTGTTGATTTCATGGCCATTGACACTTGTTTGGTATATTGTTCACATGGATACGCAGTGTATTTTTGGCAGCCATGTATGCAAATTCAGTGCAGAATGTAATGAGCAATTTAGTTCATCCAACTAGTTCTCTACCACTCCACTTCTGGGTTATTTATAGTGTATTTCAGCCATTGCAGATACTCCTCTGACCTCACACATTAGGGGGCATCTATTAGAGCAAGATTTACCTCACCCTATGCAATCTTGCAGAGAGGGCCTTACTCCATTTCCCTATGCAGACTTACTTTCCCTAATTGATGAATCCAGAGACAAAAATAAATACTTTTCCACTTGTATGCACCTTGAAATCTAAACAACAAGCATACACACAAGTCGCGCCACTACAACCCACATACATCGAGATTTGTGCCAAAAAATCAAAATTAAATGTTGGGTTTCCATGTCATGATAGGATATCTCTGATCCTTGGCCTTCCACATATAGGAAACGTTCTGACTCAGCCCTTCAGTTTCATTTTGAAGGCTATAAAGAACCCAATTCTGAGCTATGGAAAAGGAGAGAGAATTCAACTTTGAGAGAAAAGTTACTCTGGAGAAATTATTACTTCATTATTGAGTCAGCATCCCTTTGTCCTTTAAGTATGAACTCAGTTTTCATCCCCCAAGATATTCCCTTATTGATGGAGAACCTCTTTTTCTCCTTTATATGAGCTTGCCTTCAATAGAGGATTGAAGTGGTGGAGGCCCAGTTGGAAGGAACTCAGTTTCTTGGTTTCAAACCATGCCGACATGGAAGTCTGTAATGTTTTCACTTCTACTCATCATTTATTAATAGAAATATTCATTTCCCATCCAATTGATATTTTGCAAATATATGTGTTATGATCCATGGGCATGCTTGTTTTGTGTATTAATGGATTATGCTATCTAATGTGCTAACCTACTATATGCTTTCTCTTCTTGTTTGTTGAGAACTTGTTGTAGGTATAAAGATTTGGGTCGAAGTTCTCAAAGGTGGACATCATCAAATGTTTGGACGAGGTAGGCCTCTCTCTTGCCTCATTTGCACATTAGTTTATATAGCATATGTTGGGATTGAGTTGATTTATGCATTCATACCTGTCTATTGTGGTTCTCCCTAGCCATAGAAAGATTTTCCTCGTAACATCCGATCCCCAATAACTTTCGACATTGGTGAGTTTTTGAAAGCTATCCCATAGAGAACGTGATAAGTCAATCACCAACCCCTGATACATTTCGGCAATGACAATCCCAGGTTTATTTTATTACACGTCTCTTGTCAAAAACCCCGACTCCGACTGAGGTACACGATCAAACCACATGTCCTCATCTACCATCTGTCATTGCCCGAGTGGTTAAACATATGATATAATTTTCCCTGAGTCGTTACGAGTTCCAGGTCTTTAGTACCATGTATCCCTAGTCAGTGGTGCTATGTCACCGTCGTACGATGAAATCGATCGACATCGGAGGTTTTTTTTGCAGAAGGATATCAATAAAAATACAAAGCAACTCAAAGCAACACTAAGTATAAAATCAGCGCTAACTTATAGGAAAATTGGACAAAGAACACAGTAGATATACACGCAAAGAGAAGAAACGATGCATTCAAACTGCTATAACCATAATCCTCTCATTAAAGTTTCGAGACTTTATATATTAGATTTCCACCGAGCTCAGGTTACATATAGTAGACACTGTCTACACCTTTTGGCCAACCAACCTGCTTACATTAAGAACATGAAAATTTTCACAAAAAAGGGAAAACTATCAAAACTTTGTGTCACATCTGAGAATACAAAACAAAATTCATCAATCATGCCTCTTATGTGCACAAACTTTCTCCTGGGATGCTTCGCGCTCCCTGAGGTGTTTTCATTTTTTGTTCTTTTGACACCCTTTGTGCTTCGTACATCTTCACAATCGTATCTTGTGCTTCCCAAAGCTGCCTCTTGAGCCAGGTTGTGTTCCCTTCATGACCTTGTGGTGTTGACACCTCAAGGGTCTTTGCCACCAATTGTCTTCATAATTATCTATTTTTCTGGTAGATTTCAGCTATGGCGGGTTGTGCATGCTCAAGTTGTTGATTAGGTTCTCGAACATTATAACCTAAGGATTTTTTCTTCATCTATTATAAGTTGTTGATAGGCTCTAGCCAAGTAGCATGCATTTTGAACTCCTCCGCGGTTGATCGTGCACATGACTTAATCAGGATTTGGCTTTCCGCAACTTCCTTATTCTTCCCAGGCCTCCCTCTCCTCTACGGTATCTACTGTTGAGGAAGTGTGGCTTCAAACCCATTTCCAGTCGACGTAACTTCTTCCACTTCGGCCTCCGCATAGGGTGATACCATCGTTTTCGTGCAAAGGTAGGAATATCCCTTTGAAGCCTCTAGAACACCCGCTGCAAATAAGAACGAGTCCCGAGCATTTTGGGGCTCAATCTTGGTGCTTTGACTTCCTTGTAGGCCCCATCTTGGTGTGACTGCGTATTTTCCTTATGAGTGGGTGACTTGACAAAGTCTCAAAGCAAAGAATTTGATCAAACTAGGCTCACGAGATGAATTACCAACAATGCATAAGCTCGGTTGGTAAATAGAACATATCCAGAACATATAGAATTTATAACAGAGTGGGCAGTGAGTCAAAACGTGCCAGGGAACACTGAATGCCTGGGGATAGGATGTTTTAAAGAATTTATGTGTCACATCTGTGTGATGGGTATGATTCAGGGCATGTGGTATGCAACCGATAAGAGTTGCAGAGGGTGTGTGGTATGATAGCCCCGATTGTTCAATTCCCTAGCCTCCATGATGATCTGATGATGGTTGATGCACTTGTTGATGTGACTTTTGTTTGAGAAACTTGCCTCGACCTAAGGTGCTTAACGAATTCCCTTATGACAGGATCTGACTCTTTTGGAACATACTCGTACTTTCGGCACATGTTCGACTCTAACATCCTTTCCCAACTCCAAAGGCCAACCTACCACTGGCGTGACTTTGACTCTCATGTTTTCTGTTCCTAATATTCATGTTGTAGTGCACGGATGTAACCCACCCTAACTAAAGAAAATGACGGGGCTAATAGAAACAGTGCAGGTAATTCGAAGGGTTACAGATATCACATAAGTATCCAACAACTAGGTTTAGCAAGCTTTACAGATATGCACCAGTCTAGATTCTTCATGCTTACGTTTTTTACATATATTTTTCCGAGTATTGTTATGTAAGAAATTTCTAAACGATTTTAATTCTGATTGCTAGAAATATCCCTCCAACTATTGAGAAAAATTGGCTCCCTTACTTCGTCGAGGAATCTGAAAGAAAATGGGTTTGAAAATCAACAAGGTGATGAAGGATATTGGACTACCCGAGTTTGGCATGCCCGACAAATTTAGCGAGTCGCACGATATAGTCGAATCACATATCAAGCAAGATTCTTCATGGGCTGAAAGAATAGAAAAGGTGACTGACACATCGCTAGGACAGGTGCAACAATTCATGGAACACTCGATTAGTGCTCAGGGGATGCTACAATAGTTGAGTACCATTCTATTTAAGTATCAAGTGCATGTGATAGATATAAGAGAAATTTATGCAGCCCCGATGGAACAACAGAGGTTTCCATATGCCAACACCTGTGGGGAACTATTCATCAGTTGGTCAGAGTATGAGAAAAGTCACCCTTTTAAAGTGATATCTTAAGATGACTATTAGGACAAAATGCCATGTGGCGAATTTTGTTTTACTTATCTACACTTAGCCATTATTTTTAGTTGAATTTTATGTTATAAATAAGAGAATCAACCAATTAGTAAGGGTCGATGGTTGTTGAAAGAAAATCTCTTTTTGGGTTCGTTAAGAATTACTTTGAAGCTACCTTTAATCAAGAAGTCCTTCTAGACTAGAGACAAAGTTATATTTTCATCAAATGCATGTGTGCTCCTCAGCAGACCGGAAGAGCGTCGTGTAGGGAAAGAGTGTATTTACTTATCTACACTTAGCCATTATTTTTAGTTGAATTTTATGTTATAAATAAGAGAATCGACCAATTAGTAAGGGTCGATGGTTGTTGAAAGAAAATCTCTTTTTGGGTTCGTTAAGAATTACTTTGAAGCTACCTTTAATCAAGAAGTCCTTCTAGACTAGAGACAAAGTTATATTTTCATCAAATGCATGTGTGATTGGATGTGAAGAAGAACTATTTCCTATCTTGTCTCATGAAAGGATGTTGTAATGAGTAAGAGCTATTGGATCCATTGCTAAGTTATATGATGCAATGTTTTACATTTTGTTTCTTTAATGATGAAGATGAATCATTGTGTTATTATGTGATGAGTGATTAGAGTAGGTGAATTATTTTTCTTGTCATTATCTTATCGCATGCGTGTTTTTCTTTTTATAATTAGTATCTCAAACAGTAATTGGATGCTCACATGGTTAACGTATTAGTACTAGGCCAATGGTATAGAATTGTTGTCTGCATGTTTGAGTAGTAGGTTATCCCAAGCTTAGCCTCTTCTCTAGTAGTCAACTTAAACCTTGTTGGTTACCAAGTTGGTTTATACCATCTTACATCTCATATCGGTCCCACCTAAGAGAAAATACAAAAAAGAGAAAATCCAAATGAAGGAGAGGCCTTCACAAGGAAATGCAAAGTCCATCGATTAATTGGTCAGATCGCAAGATCTGGAGAACCATTCCACCATTAAACGTTGTAGAGTATAATTGGGCCTTGGTGGCAGGTTTGGTTCCTGTTGTTGAATTAAATGGATCTAGGACCCATCAATAGACTACAACAACCAAGAGATACCAAGGACAAACTCAAGAAAGCTATGAAAAATTCACCACTCCTTATGATAATCATAAATCTATCTATTTTAATCTAAATCTAGAAAAAACATAAGAAGTCTATCCCTCTTTCTTTCTAGGATTATGAGGCTATTCCTAGGGAGATTTTGTTGTGTATTCAACAAGATCCTTGTGATATGTTTTCCATTAAAAATACCTTCATGTGCAGATCCAATGGCTTCATGGATGAGGCACTCATTGAGAAATCCAAACTATTCTAAAGTAATGGAAGATGATAGTATAGGCTTGAGCCATACAACAATGAGATTAACAATTATTTTATAGAGGCAATTACATAAAGTAATTGGATTAAAATAATCAAAAGAGTTGGGATAGTCTAGTTTGGGAATTAGTGCAATAAAATTAGCATTAGTGCACTGTGGCATGTTACCAAATTGTATTACTTATTCCACAACTCAAAGTAGGTCATCTTCAAGGAGGTTGAAAAATTCATCGAAAAACTTAGCAATCCAACCATCAAGACCTGGACCCTTACCACATTTGAAAGAGGATATAATTGCTAATAATTCATCTTTGGAGACTTCATTGTAAAGTGCACAATTTTCCTCCTCCTCAATGAACCACGATAAATGAGCTATAATATTGAGAACTTCCTCCATTTTCACCTCCTTTGGATATTTAAATAGGGATTCAAAATGGATCATTCTTAGATCTTTCAAGTTAGGAAAACCTCAGACCTTATCACCAGACAAGTCATTAATTTCCTAGATAGTATTCTAGCTCTTTTAGTAATTAGAATTTTTTTTAAAGAACTTCATTTTTTGATCCTCGGTTGCAATCCAAAGATACCAACTCTTAAGTTTCCATGCTTTCTCTTGTTTGATCAATATCTTAGAGTGAGTATTTTCTAATACTTGACATCTCTCCAAATTTGAGTTTATGGATAAGAATCCCCGATGCATAGCATACAACTACTCCAATTCAAATTCAACATTCTTAAGCTCCCATTCATGTTTCAACCATTGCTCATTTTCCCAAATGGAGACTTTATCCTTAATCTGTTGAAGACCAGTTACAAATTGAACACTATCCGGGACCCCAAAATCCGCTTGGAAGGGACACCAATTATCTTGAACCAAATTATAGAAATCTTCTTCTGTAGATCACAATAGATTTTATTTGAAAGGTGCATCGATTTTTCCTATACCTTTATCCATATCAAGGAATATTGGAAAGTAATATGAACACCATACCTTTCCCACCCATGAAAAATAAACCCTAAGTGAATGAAGAGGAGCACGGTGGATGAAAATTTTGTCTAATAACCTTGCAACTCTAGCCTCACCACTACAACTATTACTCCAGGTACTCTAGGTTGATACAATTATTACTCCAGGTACTCCAAGTCGAACAAATTTGTATGGGTTCCACATCAAACCATCCCATAGTTGATATTATGGTAGTCGCGGGAGGTATTAACCTCTACATGTAACCCTAAAGAGACTAGAATATTTTGGGAAGCAAGAGAAAACCTAAAACATTGGATAATAAACCTAGGAGAAAAGTCGGCTCAAGGGAATATTTATTATTGAGTTATTAGCCTCCATATGTAGAATTTGTCTAATCCAGGTGTATATTGGTGGCCACCCACCTATTCCAATTGGCTCCTCATGTTTGTTTTTGTTCAGCAAGTCCTTCTGTACTTATTTTTAATTATGATTTCTAAAATTCTGGAGCTGTCTGAATCCCCAAACATTCTCTAGGTGGATACGGGTGGCCTCTCATCTAATCCAACTGGCTTATTTTGTATGTTTTCATGTCAACACATCTTGTTGTACTTCCAGGGTTGTTTTGGGACCTAAACATTGCTTTTTTTACTCGCTACAGTCAAACTATAGAAGGAGTTAGATTCTAATGGCATAATGTATAGTTCTCTGAAATACCTTTCCAATAGGCTATCACACACCTAAAACGGAGGTCGTATGCAAACATTATGACCCTAGGAAGATGAGGTACCAAATTACACCAACTTACCCATAGGGCCCACATGAATTTTGG
>CBVK0103451156.1:0-10125 GCA_900067695.1 Picea abies | reverse complement strand
ATGCATACAAATGACATTCATAACACAACATCCATTACACATAAATTGATGACAGAAAAATATGCCATTTTCTATTAATGGAAAAATATCAGATTACAACTTATTTTCTTCAATCTCTCATTTTAGTTGACATTCACTCTTTTACTTTTCTTTAGTCTTTACAATTTTTATTTGAGTATGGACTGTGACTAAGTCTCGTCTCTCATCAACCTCCCTAACTTGGCTTACTATGGTTTTTAATCAAATTTCAACAGCATACAACTACTCTACTTGGCAACAATACAAAGATTTATACAAGAGGGGCTCGACGGGCTTCCCTCCAAGATAAACTAGTGGTGTCATATCACCATTGAAAACACCTATCTAATGGGAAAATTACAATTATGGAAATCTTCTCCAAATCAGATGCATATCCCTCCTACCGTGAACCACTTAATGGCGACCTTATCTCTAGCTTGTGCGAAACCACAACTTGTCTCTTCCAACTTGTCATCATTGAATGCCTCGATTACACTTTTGATTCTCGAGTCAAAATGAGAGGGCGGTGCCTCTCCCTTCCTTGAATGTGCACCATGTGTGTTAGTTGACCATAACGTGCTGAGGTGGAGAGATGCTCCTGCATCACACTCCACGACAACAAAAATCATGAGCTCCTTCTCATGAGCTATCCAACTCGGTTGAAATCCTCTTGGATCCCAAACTTTCTCTTGGAGTTGTCTTTCTTCTCCTCTACTCCGCTGCTACTGCATCATCCCTGCTTCTCATGCATTTTTCCTTCTCTTTATCTTCTCTTTGCTGACCTCTCCTTCTGCTGACCCCAACATCAACTTCCTTATTTTGTTAATCCCCTCATCCAACTTCTCCATTGGCTGGCTCTTCTTTTGCAGACTAGTTTACTACACTTCTTCCTTATCAATGGGTAAATCACTTTGGTCTCCCAAGTTATCTCATTCATCTGTTATGGCCTTAGTTTTCCACTCCATTGCAGCCTCCACTTCTGTAGACTTCTCATCACTAGGCTTCTGCTCAACTATTTATTTTGACAGATTGACCCATGTCAATTCTTCGGTTGGTCCCCTTCCAGCTTCCTCCAGCTACAACTCGTTTTGGTGTGTCTTCTATGGCATGGATATATTATGGAAACCACTTTCTGGTTCCAAACTGTCTAACCAATCCTCCAATGCCTTTAACTCCATTTCCCACTGGATGAGTAATCCAACTGGGTGTTCTCCTTCTGTTGGGATAGACTTCAATATCTGTTTTTCCTCCATGAAAGTCACAACTTTCTATCCTTTTGTTGCATTTGCAACATATGTGCTAGCCTCTCCTCAACCCCTTGGTAGGAATATCTCGAATCCTCCAATGATTAGAACGATCCTCTGATCCTTCTCCATTGTGATGAAATTTTCCAACTTGTCATCATATTCATTCTCGTGGATTATAGTTTCACATGAATCTTCACCTGAGTGATATCTTTATTTTTCCTCCTCTTCACCTCTCAACACCCCCTGATGCAAACTCTCAGCTGAGATCACCTTGTCCCCCTTTCCCACTTGGAAATTTGGGATGTCTCCTCTGTCCACCTAACAATTTACAAGATCCATTGATCCATTCAAATTTCCCACTTGAAAACCTACGAGACCTCTGCTAGATATCTTTCCCTCGTCACTGAGATTTTAAACATACCTCAACCACCTTTTTAACACCTGTTGCTGCCCTCTAGCCAATTTGTTTTTGAACATGCCACTTAGTTGTCCTCTTCAAAGTCCATTCATACCTCCAACACACCTTTGTCAACTACTGCATATTGAATTCTAGCATCTCCATATGGGCTCGGATTTCACTGAGCTCCTTGTCTATGTCCGCTTTGATTTTCTATGGGCAGACCTCTCCTCGACCATATTCATGACTTACAACGACCATCTTTCTTCACCTACAACCCACCTGGTTGTTTATCGTCTATTGCACACCTTGCAACAGCTTCAACAGAGTATCACACTCCATCTCTCCTGCCTACATAAATCAATTCTGCATTAGCTCTGATAATCCTGGTATTAGAGTATCTTCTTTATCTCCTTCTTTCCACCTGAGAATAAAATTAGGCTCTGATACCACTCTAATACCACTTGATGCAGACCCCACCCCATTCCCCTCTCCTAAGGGGCTATGCGAACTCTTGGTCTAGGATAGTTCAAGTCACCGAACCGAATGGTTCGTCAGGCTCCAAATGGAACTAGGTTAACTTGACACAAGCCCTTCCACCTTCTTGGTGCAGGTTATGTGGCACCCACGGACCCTCTCCTTAGCACTTTTAGAATCTCAATGTGAACAAACACTAACTCTCCAAGCTAGGCTCCCTCCTTGATATGACCACAGACGATGGCCGTGGGCTATCTCCCTTTATGACCCCATGCTTTGGAACTTTCACGAACTGCTTTCTACTTTTTCCTCGATTCCCGAATCGACAAATTCTCCAGGACCAAATCTACAATCCATGTTCTCCTTGTGATTGATAATTGAGATTGAATCACGAGTTCGGACTTCACGAGTCCTCTCTTCTATCAACTCTACTTCTCCCAATTTACAAATCAACGAAGCATTGATCTCTTGCCACGTGTCCTTTCTCAATGGAAGGCTAGGATTTCTTCGAATCCCAGCTCTTCTGGTATTCTCTCCTTGATTTTTCTTCGAAGGATTCTTCCTCTGAAATACGTTGATCTCCACCATGCATCCTCCTAGATATAACACTTCAGAGTCACTCTGCACTTTGAGTTTCACGAAGTTTCAATTTCTCTCCTTGCAACTCTTCCAAAGTCTGAATCCTGGAACTGTTGGATCTACTTCCACCTGTCTACCTAGACGATGGACGAATTTGTGGGCTTCAGGAATTCAAAAATTCCTTGACTCCTTTGCACACTTAGCGACTTTGTGACTCTTCTTCAACTTTTCTCATCTTGAAAACCTTCAAGGTTCTCCGTTCCTCTACATCCTTCCATGAACTTTCTCCTCTTGCCCTCCTAGAAGCTTACACTCTTCCTCCATGAGCTTGTAAGATGGACTACAGTCTCCTTGGCGCACTCCTTGCACTCAACTCAGTTCTTTGACGACTTCTCCCTTAGCCTACCTGAGAATCTTAAGGCATATCCTTTCCTTTGTCGATGCACTCTTGCAAATCCTTCCTTCCTCATAGTTTTCAACAACCCTGGGATTCTATTAAGGATTCCAACACTTCTAATCGTGTTTCTCTTGTAGACTCTCATACTTGCTATATGCCCTCCTGGAAAAGCATTTCAAATTTCTTAGTAACTTTGGACTATGTCTCCTCCTCCACAATATTTCTTTCTGAGGTACTTAACCACCTTGAAATTTCCTCTTGAGTATGTGAATTAATCTGGTATGCCCTCCTGGAAATTTATCTTCTAACTCCACTGAGTTCAGACATGTGCTCCTTGCATCAAATCACATAGTTTCCAGCCTCTGTCGCGCACACCTTGCACTTATCCTAGAGAACTAGACCTAATCCGACACAATCACAGATAGAAAACTATATCTCTATACCTGCAGACAATTTCTAATATTCATCTACAACTCAAATGAATACAAATGACATTCATAACACAACATCCATTACATTGAAATTGATAACAGGAAAAACTGTCATTTTCTATTAATGGCAGAATATCAGATTACAAATATTTGAGTCTGGATTGCGACTGAGTCTTGGCTCTCATGAACCTCCCTAATTTGGATTACTATGGATTTTCATCAAATTTCAGCAGCCTACAACTACTCTACTTGGAAAAAATACAAATATTTATACAAGAGGGGATCGACGGGCTTCCCTCCAAGCTAAACTAGTGGTGTCAAATAACCATTCAAAACACATGTCTAATGGGAAAATTACAATGATGGAAATATGCTCAAAATCGGATGCAGATCCCTCCTACCATCAACCACTTAATGGTGACCTTATCTCCAACTTGTGCAAAATCACAACTTCACTCTTCCATCTTGTCATCATTAAATGCCTGGATTACGCTTTTGATTCTCAAGGAAAAATGAGAGGGCGATGCCTCTCCCTTCCTTGAATGCGCACCATGCATGTTAATCGAATGACACATGCTGAGGTGTAGCAATGATCCTACATCACTTAGTGACTAGAGGTTGAGCCAAGACAGGAGAAGATATAGCCAAGAAGGATCAGGACTAGTACCAGTGGGTTAGAAAGAACATAACACCTGAATAGAAGTTTGATGCGCACAAAGAGAAAGAGATATTCAAAGGAGCTAGATAAGAGATCTTGAAGGAAAATATTGCATCCACTTCAGGAACAAATCCAGTATATGAGATATCATTCTATGACATGCCTTCATTTTTTGAACAAACCATCAGGAGCAATCTTCAGAACAAGTAAGTAACTAAAGAAACTTTTTGGTATCTTTTGTCAAATTGTTGAGTGATAAAAATTCCTTACAATTACTGTAGAATTTTTAAAAAAGTGTAACCCCAGGGAAGAAGGGGTAATAATATTAAATTAGGTATGAAAGAAAATAAGAACTAGTAGGGAATTTAGATTGAATGCTAATATAGGAGATTTCAAAAAAGGGGGATATTATACTAGACTTAGGATCTGAAGTCAATGCTCTGCTAAAGAAAACTTGGGAAGCTATGGGAGAACCACAATTGGGGTATTCACTTATTCAGTTGAACTTGGAAAATCAACACATAGTGGTGCCAATAGGAAGGTTGAAGGGGATTCCAGTAGATCTAGATGGTGTACGTACCATGGATGATTTTTAATTCATTGACATAGTGGACAATACTTCACCATATCTAGCACTGATGGGTCTAGATTGGGCCTTTGATAACCAGGATATTATCAACTTGATGAAAAAAAATATTATATTTGATTATGGAGAATACAAAGTTATTTCTCCATTAGACCCCTCAGAAGGAGGAAGGTATGTAGAACCTACATATAATATCTTGACAGAAGATGTGAACTAGATATACAAAACTACCAGAGGCAAAGAAGATTATATCAACCCAAATGCAGATAGAATGCTCAGTTGGAGGAGTATTAGTTCTTGTGTTTCAAACTTTGACACAGGACTGGAAAACTAGAAAAAATGATTACATGAATTATCTACTAGAATATGTGTCAGAATGATATGCACACTGAGATGGGTTGGTACAGAGGTAAGAGAACCTCCTACTTTTTATGGTTTAAATGATTTAGAAGACTTTTTAATGAAATATGAGGTAGAGGTTTCGGAAAATCATAGATTACCAGCTTTATATATTTCTTTAAAAGCTACACCTATAAGATGGTGGGGTACACACAAGGAAAATATCAACAATTGGTTCCAGTGAAAAAGGTTACTACACATAAGATTCAACGTAGAATAGGAGCATAAATATGAAGAGAAATATGAAGGATTTGGACAACCCAAAGAACATGTAGAAAGGTGCATGTTTCAATGGAGATTAATACCATGAGAAGAATGGACACACCATTTTAATCACACACAAGAAGGCATTCCGAAGAACTAGTACACAGAATAGGAACAACGTAGAGAAACTATTAACTGGGAAGAAATACATCAAAACTTTGTAGTTACATTTTCCTTTGAACATGACAGTCTAGAGATTGATACAATACTAAAAGTGGTAAGAGACAAGATATTTTAAGAACCAGAGTTTGAAATAGTTCCAGTATATCAGAAGCATGTTAAACAAACAGTTAAACAATTACTACATTGTTATTGTTGATTTTTCAATTAGCTAGGTTAAGCATGAAGTTAATTCCATTTTTATCATTTAACCATAATCATAAATGTTGCAGCAACCAAGATCACCAGAAGAAGCACCATGCACAAGAACACAAGAATTATCCTGAGAAATCCTTCTTAACAAGGGAAGAAACCCATCCAAATCCTTCTCTATATTCCTTAAGAGAAATACCTTCACCACCAAGATAAACCCTAGAACACAAGAGGGTGCTCAAAACCTATAACTCTAGCGCCCAAGAGAGGTGTGCACTTTTCCCAAAGAAGTGTACTTGCTAAAATTTCCAAACTCACATGAAAGATATGATTCCTCAATGGGGAATTTACCTTTACTTATACTAACCTGAAACATCAACATGAGTTTGTATTGGCACAACAGGTCCGACCTCACTAGATTATAATATAATTAATATTAACCATATTAATTATCTTTTACATTAATTAACAGTCACATTAAGGTGGGGCTAACCTGTACCCTTTACATTACAATTAGAGTTAGAGGAAGGTCTGACTCTTGTACAATATAGAAAGGGATCTGATACACCCACTAGTGCTCATCCACTAGGGGCACATCTATAGGGATGTCCATATCTAGGCTAATACACCATCTTCATTTATGTTCACATGATGATGCACCCAACACTTTGGGATTTTGCACAGTCACCTTGTGCTCATCCACATGTATGTCTAACTCAATGGATTACCTTTCCCACTGGATAATCATATGGAGTTCTGCTCAACTCTCTGAATGGAGGAGGTCATATCTGTGTTCTAGCTCTATTTCAGGTAGGAACCACATACCCTTTTTAGGTGCTTTCTCTCAGGTTTGTAAGCTAGAGAAAGACTTACATAGCTTCAATGATCAACATCTCACAGGTTTGTAAGCTGGAGAATGTCTCACATAGATGCAATCATCAACACTTCATCTCAGTTAGGGAGGCATTAATATTCATCATGCCAAGTCTCACATGGATGTACTATGAATTTTGTCTTAGCTGGAATCATCAATACTCCCTCTCAACTAGGAAGGCATTCTTCACCAAGTTAGTTTGGTGAATATGTTTGTAATCTGCTCATGTGTAGGAAGGTACTACATGTGCATGATTATATGTATGACATAAGGATATTTCATCTTGTTGTGTTTTGATTTATCATAAATCACTGGGTTCTCAAGGAGATTTATACATGGCTCTTGGTTATCATCATAAGATCCATCTCATGGTCAAGTAAATTTGTTAGAAGCTTGTGAAGCCACATTGCTTCGTACACTCACCACTATATACTCTGTCTCTAGTGTCCTCAAGGCCACAGAGTTTTGTTTCCTGTTGCATCAGGAAACCATGGCAACTTACATGGTAGAACATCAACCAGATGTGCTCTTCCAATTTATTTTACTTTCTTCTCAATCTGAATCGGCATATCTTGCAAACTCAATTTCACACCGAAGGCATGTCTCAGGCCATATCCAACTGTGCCTCAGATATATCTTAATACATGTTTTGTTGTTTTCTAGTGAGTTTGTCTCGGTTTGACTCATGAAATGACTAAGCACATTCATTGCATGACATGAATCAAGTCTGGTGTTAACCAGATACATCAGTGATCCAATCAACTGTGGATCAGTCTCATCTGAATCATCATCAATCGATCACGGTGTATTTTTCATTCTGTCATACTTGAACTTCTTTAATATTTTCATTGTATATTTTCCTTAACTCAGGAAAATCTCATTTTTCCTCTATCATACTTCTTGTCTCAAGAAGTAGTTCATTATTATCAGATTCTTCATCTCTAATTTAGAAGTCAAGGATTTATTGTATCCAACACATGCATCTTACCTATAGACTAAAGATGCAAAGAAGGGATATGAGATGGCCTGATGCCAGGTAAGCATGTATGGTGCAAATTAGGGTTATAACAAAGGTTTTCTGAATAAGTCATCAAAATTAGGCTCTCGTCATTAACATTGTAATGATATAGGTTTGGATTAGAAATACTCTTGTTGAAGTCCAAACTCATCAAGAATTTATCTATCTGATATAGTTTCCAACTCATGTATGGTAGCATGAATGGAAGTGTATCAGGTTTACTAGATCAAGTGTCTCATCATAGACAACTCCCTCTGTTTGTGAGAAATCTCTGGCTATAGATCTTGTTTTTTATTTATAAACACTTCCATCAATGGCATGTTTTATCTTATAGATCAACTTGAAAGTTACTACAGACTTCCTTTCTAGTTTTTGAATAATATCTTATGCATCATTATTTAATATATTATGGTATTCTTATTGTTATGGCATCTTTCCATACCTATTCTCCTGCGAATTCTCTAAGTCAAGGAGGCTCAACATAAATAAGGTGTCTTCATAACTGAAGGATAGATTTGAAGACTTGTTTTAATTTCTCGGGATGTGCCTTGAGAGGCTTGTATGCTTTATTTTATTATTGAAGAGTGAGTCTAGTTAGGCCATTTATGTGTTACTACAATATATTTGACCATATCAATTGAATAAACTAGATCAACTGGAATAATGTATGTCTCCCTTTGAACTGTTGAAGGGGGAGAAGGTATTGTTTTACTGTCAATCTTCATTTGATATTATTTGGGTTTATTTGAATGCATATATCTTCCTTTTAAGGACAACATCTATGATTTTCTAGTATAATAATCAATCAATATGGTTTGAACTCCCATACCAGGGATAATGGTCCAAGTCTTTGAGGTTTCCCATACTAGGGATTTATTCAAAAAATGTAATCAACTATAACAT
This sequence comes from Picea abies, assembly GCA_900067695.1. Lineage (NCBI taxonomy): Eukaryota > Viridiplantae > Streptophyta > Pinopsida > Pinales > Pinaceae > Picea > Picea abies. The sequence goes on along the minus strand of CBVK0103451156.1, from coordinate 1,565 downwards.
TTGAAATCAATTGGTTTACCTGGTTTGTGTTCATGCTTTAGTTTTATAGGAAGTACTTATCCTCTCTCTTTTCTTCATTATTTTGAGTTCGGTCTGGATCAATGTCAGTGGTGGAAGCATATTGCCTTCCATTTTTCTTGGTTGGATAGTTTCTTGCATAGTGTCCATAATTGTCACATCTAAAGCACTGGATTTCTGAAACATCTCTTCTTTGATAACCTGGATTTGATGAAGAATTTTCACCCTTAAATGTTTTTTTGAAATTTCTTTTGAATTTTCCTCCCTTCTTTGTATGAAGTGCAAGAGTATGATTTTCTTCTGAGGAATCTTCCACTCCTCTATTTCTAAGTCTAAGTTTCTGAGGAATCTTCCACTCCTCTATTTCTAAGTCTAAGTTCTTCTTGAGTACAATATGTCCATAGATGATCAAAGGTTGGTAGAGATTCTCTTCCACCGATACTCTGAATGAAAGGCTCCCACAATTTTGGAATATTATGGAGAGTGGTTAATACAAGTTCTCTATCAGACATGATTTCCCCGATGGTCTCTAGTTGTTCTTTAATATCTGATAACTTCATAAAGAAGATGGAAATTGAGTCACCCTTCATCATATTGGTAATTTGAAGTTGGCTCTCTAAGGTAAGAGATCTGAGGGTGTTGTCACTTTCATACATTCCTTTTAAAGATTCATACATATCATAGGCTGTCTTTAGGTTGGTAATCTGAGGTAAGAGGTGGTCTCTTACTGAGTAGATGATTAATTTTCTTGCTTTGACATCTTATTCCTTTCTTATATTCTTCTCCATATCTATAGTTTTGAATGGTAGGGTTTTAGTTACCACATCCAATAGGTCATATTCTTCAAGGGTGACTTGAAGCCTTGATTTGTAGTAGCTGAAGTTGCTTGCTCCATCAAGCCTATCTTCTACTAATGCTCTATTATTCATTTGATTGGTTTCTTCAAATTCTCCCCAACTAGATTTTGAAAACCTAATGATTAGTTTGACTTAGAAAACTTGGATTATATTGGAATTATGACTGCCAAAAATCAATTTAATAGTGTCACAAGAATTCGTGCTGATTTAAGAGAATGTTTCTTCAAAAATCTAGAATTAATATTCAGTAGGAAATTTCAACACCCTAGAAACCCTAGGGCCAAAAATCAAAATTTCTCAAAATTTCATTTTGAGAGCTTCTAGAGATGCGCTGGAAGAGGCCATACTCTTCTATGTCAAAATTATCCCCAACGTCCAAGTATTAAGGGCTGAATCACTACTGAAAGGAAGGTCGTACATAATTTTCTAGAAACCCTAGAAGGGTCGTAAGGTTCTGTAAAAGGTGAGATAAGACTTGGTGGATGCTTGTGCAATGGGTTATTTCAATTCCTATGCTCTAATACCATGTTTATGTTTCAATAATCTAGGTTAAGCATGAATTTCATTCCATTTTTAATATTTAACCATAATCATAAATGTTGCAACAACCAAGATCACAAGAAGAAGCACCATGCACAAGAACACAAGAAGTATCCTGGGAAAACATTCTCAACAAGGGAAGAAAACCCA
>CBVK0103451067.1:0-18088 GCA_900067695.1 Picea abies | reverse complement strand
TTGAGTTTGGCACTTAGTTCCAATCACCTTCTTTAAGCAGGAAACATGAATAAAGGATGGAGCTTCAACTGAATGGGTAGAGCTAACCAATAGGCCACTGATCCCACATGCTTGAGCATTGTATAAGGACCATAAAATTTGGGCGCAAGTTTCTGACAGTGTTCAACTTTGAGTGAAGTATGCTTATAAGGTTGTAGTCGAAGAAACACCTGGTCCCCTTCAACAAAATGGCATTTGGAATAACGTTGATCTTCTTTTTTCTTCATGTGATTATGAGCCATAACAAATTGTCTTTAAGGGGATGAAGAATAGCCTCACAGACTGTAACATTTTTGTCAACTGCCTGAACCTTCAAGACCCCTAGCATATAGGAGAGAAATGATGGGGCCTTTTGGCCATAGACTGCTTCAAAAGGAGTCATGCAAGTAGTTGTATGGTAATATGTGTTGTACCACCATTCATCTATGGGTAACCATTGAGCCCACTAGTTTTTCCTCTCAGATGCAAAACAACTCAAATATGTTTCCAAACACTTCTTGACAACTTCATTCTGACCATCCGTCTGGGGGTGATAGGCAGTGTTGAGATGCAACTGGGTGCCCTGTATATTGAACAATTCTTGCCAAAAATTGTTGGTGAAAGTTCTTCCGATCTCACCTATCCAATAAGATAATGAACCACTAGTAATTATCCCAAACGGTTTCTCCTCCCTTCTACTTGATCTCCTTTATCTCTGTGATACATTAGGATTCTGAATTAGGATTCTCGAACTCCCTAAGCATATCCTTCTTAATTTCTACTAGGGACCTTGTTTGTTCTACTGGCTTCATAACCTTATACTTCATATACCAAATCAAGGCTTTGTCCATGAATGTCGTCTCTAGTTGCACGATTTTGGTTGCTTCATCTGTGATTCTCTTCATTGACCAGATTGCTTCACATGTAAACCGAGGTTTCTCTGCATCATCCTTACCCATTCCATGGAACACGATTAGTATCAAGGTGTTGTCCTGATTTTCCATCCTCAAACTTGAGTTAGTTCCTCCTCTCTAATTTCTTGGTGTTTGAACTCTTAATACCAATACTTCTTGCGGTGAAGTAATAATGACTTCACTTTCTTCTTCACTCATCTCCTCTCTTATATATTCTTTGTCTCTCTCTTTTAATCCAATTGCTATATTATCTCCTAAATTTTATTCTAGATTAAAAGTGCGCAAGGGGGGTGGTATAAAGTGGGGGTAAGTACATCATCTTCTAAAATTTTTCACGAGGTGACCTAGGGAGTTGCCTACTTCTAGCAATGCAAGACCATCTTTCATTGCCCTAACAGGCCCTCCCCCTTAAAGAGAAACCTTGTCCTCAAGGCTTTAGATGAGGAAATTGTTATAGAATGGTGGTAGGCTCCTAGGTGGCATCTTCTGGATTTGTATCTTTCCATTGGACTACCACTTCCTTGATGGTGCATTGATGAAGAAGATGTTCTTGTTGGGCCAATACTTCTTGTAGCTGAAACCATATGGAACCTTCTTCATCCAACTCAGGGAGACTAGTTTGAGTTTGGCACTTAGTTCCAATCACCTTCTTTAAGCAGGAAACATGTTTAAGCAGGAAACATGAAATAAAGGATGGAGCTTCGACTGAATGGGTAGAGCTAACTAATAGGCCATTGATCCCACACGCTTGAGCATTGTATAAGGACCATAAAATTTGGGCGCAAGTTTCTGATAGTGTTCAAATTTGAGTGAAGTATGCTTATAAGGTTGTAGTCGAAGAAACACCTGGTCCCCTTCAACAAAATGGCGTTTGGAATAACCTTGATCTTCTTTTTGCTTCATGTGATTATGAGTCATAACAAATTGTCTTTAAGGGGACGAAGAGTAGCCTCGCAGACTGTAATATTTTTGTCAACTGCCTGAACCTTCGAGACCCCTGGCATATAGGAGAGAAATGATGGGGACTTTTGGCCATAGAATTCTTCAAAAGGAGTCATGCAAGTAGTTGTATGGTAATATGTGTTGTACCACCATTCATCTATGGGTAACCATTGAGCCCACTAGTTTTTCCTCTCAGATGAAAAACAACTCAAATATGTTTCCAAACACTTCTGGACAACTTCAGTCTAACCATCCATCTGGGGGTGATAGGCAGTGTTGAGATGCAAATGGGTGCCCTGTATATTGAACAATTCTTGCCAAAAATTGTTGGTGAAAGTGGGGTCTTTGTCAGAACAATAGAATTAGGCATGCTGTGAAGCTTGAAGATATTATCCATAAAGATTTGAGCCATTGTGGTGGCTGTGAATGGGTGTTGACGAGCACAAAAATGAGTATATTTGAAGAAACTATCTATGACCACCATGATGACTGACTTATTTCTCGATTTAGGTAAGCATACAATGAAATCCATAGAAATATCTCACCAAATAATAGGGGGAATCGAAAGCGGTTGGAGTGTGCTCAGAGATTTGGCAATTTCTCTCTTGTTGTGTTGATAGACCTCACATCCAACCACAATGGTGTGGACTTCCTGTTTCATACCCTCCCCAAAAAAAGAACGTTTGACCCGTTCATAGGTTTTGGTAAACCCTGAATGCAGAGTTGTGGGTGAGGCATGAAGTTCAGAAAGCACTGTGGATTTAAGTTGTGATTGCTTGCATAAATACAAACAACCTTTGTAGAGATGCTCTTCATTGTGCCAAGAGTACCCTAGAGAAACTGAAGAATTTTGTTGCAATTGGTAGAGAAGGCTAGAAATTTTAGGGTCTTGCAGCCATTCCTAACAAACAGCTTGGAGCCAATATGGTACAATGAAGGAGAGGGAGAAAAGGGACCCGTCTTCTTCATATCTACGAGAAAGAGGATCGGCCACTACATTTCCTTGCCCTTCTTGTAAATGATCTCAGAATCATAGCCAAATAGCTTGGTCACCCATTTTTGTTGCGTCGGGGATGAAATTTGTTGTTCCAGAAAATACTTGAGACTCTGATGATCAGTTTTGATTTGGAATTGTTGACCCAATAAATAAGGAAGGAAAAGATCCATAGCATGCAGAATAGCTAACATTTCCTTTTCATAAATAGATTGGCCCAAATGTCACTCTGAAATTTGTTTGTTGGTGAATTCCAAAGGTGTGGCATCTTGCATGAGGACAACTCCAATTCCTTTCCCAGAAGCATCACATTCCAATACGAATATCTTTGTGAATTTTGGAAGGGATAGGATAGGGGTTGAGCACATAGCATCTTTCAAGGCTTGGAAGGCATGATCCGCAGATGAAGTCCAAGTGAAATAATTCTTTTTAAGGAGGGAAGTGAGAGAAGCTACAATTTTTCCATAATTACAAACAAACTTCCTATAATAGCCCATTAAACATAGAAAACCACGCAAGATCTTAAGAGTTTTAGGGTGAGGCCAATCTTGCATAGATTCAATTTTCTTGGGATCCACTTGGACACCATCCTTGCCAACAATATGACCCAGGTATTCCACTTCTGAGGCACCAAAGGAACATTTAGATTGTTTGAGAAAAAGTTGGTGCTTAGAGAGTAGATGGAGAACTTGATTCACATGGGAGAGATGAGATGGCCAAGTTTTACTATAGATGAGAATATCATCAAAGAAAACTAAGACAAAATGACGGAGTAAAGAACAAAAGACATGATTCATAAGAATTTGAAAAGTGGAAGGATCATTACACAATCCAAAGGACATTACCAAGAATTCATAATGACCCTCATGAGTGTGAAATGTGGTCTTGGGAATGTCTTCTTCTTTCATATGGATCGGATGGTAGCCAGAACGCAGATCCAATTTGGTGAAGTGTTGAGCACCACTCAATTCATACAAGAGGTTGTCAATGACAGGAATAGGGAATTTTTCTTTGATTATGAGTTTGTTGAGGGTGTGGAAATCAGGACACATGCACCAAGTACATTCTTTCTTGAGTACCATGACCAAAGGGGAAGAATAGGGGCTAGTACTGGGACAAATAACACCTGGTTCTAACAATTCATGAACAATTTTCTCAATTCCTTTCTTCTAGGAAAAGGGATGACGATAAGGGCGAACATTGGGAGGAAGACTTCCCAGGATGAGAGGGATGGAATGATCATAAACTCCACGATAAGGGCGAAGTTCTTTGGGAGTGGTAAAAACAACTTGGTGGTAGGAGAGGATAGATTGGAGGTTGGGATGCACATAAGGTGTCTCAACAACAAGAATGGAGTGGAGGGATATAATTCCCGAATGACCTTTTTTGAGGAGATTTTCCATGTGATTGGAACTGATGATCTCAAGGGAGCCTGTTGTGATGCCTTGGAACTTATATTGTTGTCCCTCCTATTAGAATTACATGGTTAAGTCTTTAAAATCCATGAGAATGGGGCCTAGAGTGCGTAACCATTCAACACTAAGAACAATGTCACAACCACCCATGTCTATAGAAAACATATGGGATTTTAGGTGATACTAACCAATTTGGAGTCGCACATTTTCACATCGTCCCCCACATTTCATGGAACCACCATTGGCAGTCATGATTTGAAAATTATTGACAGGATGGATGTAACAATTGACTTCTTGGGAAATGTGATGATGAATAAAATTACGGGTGCTACCACTATCCACAAGGATGATGACTTTCTTATTTTTCATGTAACCAATTAATTTGAGAGTCTGGGGAGTAGAGAAGCCAGTGAGGGAATTAAGTGAAATCACCGGGTCAATGCCTGGTGGATCAGAGGGTGGCGTGAGTTCAAATGGTGGTGGTAGCTCCTCCACAGGCAGAGCAAAAAAATCTTCTTTAGAAAGATCCTCAGTCATAGCCATAAAAATATTATGTTCCTTATACTTGTGCACATGAAAATATTTGTCATCACAATTATAACAAATACCCTTGATTTGACATTCAACCATTTCAGCCCTGGTTAATTTCTGGATCTTGAGGGGAGTTGCAGGAGGGCATAATTGGTGGGTTTAGGGTGAGGATGAAAGGAGGGTTTGCAGGTCTGGGAGGATACAATTTGTTCTGCTTCCTTGGCTCGTTGAGTAGCTTCCGACCATGTCTTAGGGGCGTGCCATGAGAAAATGGGCACGAATTTCATCTTTGAGTCCACTGATAAAGAATTCCCTAAAGAAAGCATCTGACATGCCCTTCGTTATGAAAGCCAAGTGCTCAAATGAAACAATAAAGTCTTCCATTATCCTAGACTGCTTTAACTTGGTCAAACAACCTAAATGGTGGACTCCAAAGTCAAAGAGGTCATAAAGTTCGGCCACAACTTGTGTCCAAACAAATACCCTTGGCGTGCCTTTTTTCTCCATTTCCACCATTTCCATTGTTCTGAATCTAGATGTAGGACAACATAACAAAGGTTGGATAAATCATCAGTAATGCCATGCAAAGAGAAATAATGTTCCATTTGGGTGACCCAACCTATGGGATCCAATCCATCAAATTTGTTCACCTCAATTCTGGGAGGGTGGAGGTCTCAAGAAAAGTGCGTAGTATGAGGTCCTTGGTAATGGGAAGATTCATGCTCATCCTGATAAGCTAGTTTTTCAGAAGAGAAAGGGTTTTGGGAATGACCTATGAAGTGTTCTTTGAGGTCTTTTAGGTCTTTGATGTAGGAACATTATTCCTGGAGGACCTAAATAGTCAAATTGATTGAGCTAAGGTTTGTATTGATATTCTTGATGTCTTCCATGTTCTGGTGGGTGTCAACAATCAAGGTATTGAGTTGTTGGGCTTGGGTGGTAGCCATTTGGAAAAAATGGTTAGGCAAATGGTATAGGGGAAATAAAAGGGCACTGGAGGGGTGAGTGGGACCATTGAGAAGAAGGGTGTCAAATGATAGGTACCATTGCATTTAGGACGAAAAGGGGGGTCCAATGGGATAGGGGCCAAATAAGGGTGTCGGAGAAGGGTTGGGTCCACACAAAAAAATTGTGTTAAAAATGATAGGTATCACTAGAATCGGGGCGAAGAGAGGAACCCAGTGGGATAGGTCCCAAAGAAGTGTGTCGGTGGGACTAATATACTCATTTTTTTTAACTCATGTGGAGTTATACTCTAATCTAAAGAATAATGCAGTGTTGAAATACCCAAATTCTTAACAAGAAGAAATGTGTAGTAATTTCTCAACCCAAATGCAGGAGGCATGGTTGTGCAAAAATAGATCTTGTCTGTTCTATTTTTTTTTTCCGTCCCAAGGGTTAGGGTATGTAGGGTGTCTACAGACAAGGTTTTTCTCTATGCTATAGCTCTCAGATATATGTGCGAGGTCCAACAATAGTACTCATCCCAATATCTCAGGGCACCAACTAAGGAGGCTAGACCGTGCTCTTAGTTGTACTACCTGACTACCCAGGTACTAGAGAGTATCTTCCCAATTGTTGTTCTCGGTGGAACTATAGAAGTCAAGTGGTCGATTAGTTTATCTATGGAGGGCTTTAGGAGATCTAGGTCGATCCATATACGGGTGTTGTCTGATGTGCTACCACTCGAAGGGGTACCAACAAAGGTTACAAGGGTGGCAAACAGATGTGTGCTTAAGTACCACTTGTATTTCCTGTGTGTATGACTCGCTGACCATGAGTTTATGCATGTAACGATAGATCTATGTAGCTTTAAGATGCCAAAATATGTCTCTACCCTGAAAAAAAAAATTAACCCACAATTTTCTGCCAAGGAAATTGATTTGATACCACTTGTAGTATTCAAGATATAAAATAGTATGAAGAACATAATATTTTAGCTAGAAATGGTAGAGCAACGATGATACAACCAAAACAATACCAGAATAATACCAGAATAACACCACAAAGAGCACCTTGATTAATGATAGCAATGTTCACTTGCCTCTTCAAGGGGGAAACCTCTAGCAGAGCAGAGCTCTATTACAATAATATCCAAGAAAAGATTTCTCATACCCTCTACTCCTATTTATACTCAATCTATCTATCCAAAAGAACAATCTAGAGGAAGATCATTCTAGAAGCCGAGGCTTCTATTAGGTCATCTTACATTTGATTTATTCTTCCTTATTGCTCGACCTTTATTACATGGAATTATATTATTCTACCTACGTGAGGGTTTAGGGTGGTTAGGTCCCGAACAATTTATATAAATCCTCAGGAATACAACACATTGCGCAATGCACATTATCTCAAGACTTTAGGCATATGATAGACTCAAAGATATATTCAAAAGCATTACAATAATATAAGAGGTTTAGAGTGAGCTCTATACCAAAGACTCAATGGATCTCATCTAAACATCTAACTAGCCCCATTTATGATGTCACTGTTTCATTTTATAGCTTTCTTTGCTCGAGAGATATGTCTCTTTCTGCTCTACTCCACTCGCTCGACTAATAAAACTACCTCACATGCTTCTAGCACTTCCTTGCAGTCCATGTAGCCTTCAAGAATCCGAGAAATCTTAATCGCCCTGCCAGTTCAAGAGATAACTCAAACCAATACAGAAATTCCTCCCCAAGAGATGTGCCACTCTTCTCCCTTTCTCCAACTGGTAATTGCAGCTTGCCTCATAAGAGAATGAGCAAGTGAGTTGTGTGTTTGAAGTGAGGCGCTAGCCTCTTATTTATATTAGACTGGAACGTGTGAAAGGTCACAACTGGCAGGGCTGACCTCTCACTCTGGGTGGGTAAACCCACCTTTAATTAATTCTTGGTCTTCCATTATAACTGTTGGGGCCGACTTCTTATTATGTCCTTTGTAACTATCCGATGACCAATCCACAAAACAAGATTTGGTCCTTATACAATTACCGACATGATTAATCCTCAATGGGGATTAATCCAATAATAATAATAATAATAATGACATGATTAATCCGCAATGGGGATTTAATCCAATAACAAAATAATAATAAGAATGCTCTTCGCAGTTACATTATTTCAACATCATATAGCAGGAAGAAGTGTGCCACAAACAACCGAGCCACCATAACAACAATGTCCTTTCCCGCACACTGCTTAAGCCAATCATATTGTCAAATTGAATTTGGAGTTAGCATAATAATGGTGGGGAGGGAAGGACCACCGACACCTCTGCAATAAGGGGTTAAAGTTCTTGATCAATCATAATTTAAAAAAATTGTTTAATTTAAAAAAAAAGTTTTAAAAAATCAATATAACAATGTTATACTTTGGAAAATTGTTTAAATTTATAGTCAAACTTCTTAGTCAATGAAATTAATGTCAAATTAATAGCAACCTCATTTCTATAGTCCTGCTTTGGCAGGGACTAATAAGACATATAAAAATCACCCATCTTACTTCTCAAATTTCAATAACAACCATGTGCCAAAAACTGTGACTTCTGTCGATGCCATAACACTCATTTGCAAAAAAAAAAAATTCACAGAAATTACAATTGTATAAACACCCAAAAAACTCAAATTCGAATCAAACTTTTATAATGATGTAAATATTTGATCCATGAGTTAGAAATCGAATGAATTTTTATAATGATGTAAAGCTTTGATCCCTAAGTTAGGGCTCACACATGCCCAAAGGAAGATGGGAAAACTTTTAAGTGGCCTCTTTTTTTTTTTTTTACAAGGAATGCCAACATGGTGTGTGTCTCGAGGTGGCATTATTGCACGGACTAGGTGGCATTATTGTATGGGTAGTGTAGGTTGAAACTACAAGAGAGAGGTGTAGAAATTAAGAGTTTGGAGAAAGGCATCCTTGTGAGCCAAAAGAAAGGATGTACCATAACTTCATTACCAACTTCCAAAAGAAAGAATGTACCATAACTTCATTACCAACTGCCAACTGATGTGTTCTTCTCTTCACTCTTAAATATTATATCATTTTATACTTGTGCATACACCTTTTTATCTATTTTGTAATCACTTCATTATTATTTCTTTGAATATCTAATTAAAATTTGACTAAGTTCATAAATTTTGTTGGTTTTGGTTTACATTTAACTTAGCTCCTTAACATATTTTTTAAATTTTATTTTGTATAGTTTTTATTGGCTATATAATCATCTTTATGTGGTTAATGTGTTGAATAATATGTGGTTAATGTGTTGAATAATACTTGAGTTTCATCCCTCGGTTATTCCACAAAGTTTTCTAAAAAAATTACAACAACCTCTTATCTTAGTCTAATGTAATTGTTTTTTAAAATCCATACAAATTTAAGTATGATATATGAAATAAGTCATATCGTTCGTACTATTATAATAAGGAATGGAATATGTAATCTTCAAAAAATTTAGCACTTATTTCAAGTATAATATATGCAATAAGTCATATCAATGGTAATATTATAACAAGTCAAATACCTCCGAAATCCCTAACTACAGAGAAAAGTTATCAAACTAGCATACCCTTGAAGCAGGGGAAAAGAAACACCGAAGTGAATTGGAGTAGTTATGTTGTTTAAAGACCTTGGAATTTTTGTATTTGGGAGGATTTAAAGCGATATTTTGGATCAGTTAATTAGATCCCCATTCTTAGGTACAACTACATAATGCATCTAATGAAACCTATACAACCCTTGTGTGAACTTGGGTGAATTGTAACGCCCTATTATTTCGTTATGACAATAAGCCTCACCTAACTAGTGCAATTTTTTTTTGTTTTTGTGTGTGTATGTAGGAAGGTAATAATGACATTATACTCAACATCGCAACATGACGAAAACACAATGCCTGCAACTCACACAACCACAACATAACGACCTAAAATAAAAGCACATCAAGCATCTGGAAGCAATGTACGACATTCAACCAATGAAAAATAAGAATGACTACCTGCTCGTCCTACCCTGCAATGGTTAGGACCTCCATGACACATAAGCAACGCTCAAGCCTAGGTTCCCATTGATTTTGACCATTTAAGGTCTCAGGGCTGGCGACTGTTTTAAGGAACAAGGAGTTGTCTACATCCCACCCCAAAACAAACAAGTCCACGCCAACTAAGCTAAATGACAACATCGAGATCATCCAGGACACCTCGTTCCACTAAAAATATTTTTTTTATAAATCCTTCAAGAATATTTAACGTCGACCTTATAAAGTATTTTATAAAGTAGACATTTAAATATTCAATTTACGCCCATATTGAAAACTATGTTATTTCATATAAAGTAGCATATTATACACACTTACACTCTGAACTGTTACAATAATGGAATCCAATGAAGGAATTATCTAGTGAAGGTATAACTTTGACTACTTACTTCCAATAAAATCCAATCTTATAAGTTTTGAAGAATATTTTAAAGATACTCTTATAAAACATTCTACTTAATATGGACCTTGAATTATTTTATTTATAGCACACATTGAAACTATATTATTTAATACAAATGATATTTTTATATACATTTACACTCTAAAAAAATTACAATAAAAGAATCTAATAAATTGATTTCCATTAAAAATACAACTGTTACTACTAACTTCTAATAAAAACCCAGATCTTATTTTCAAGGCGTTATGATAAAACCATTAACTAACCATTATCAAGCAATAATTCGCTAAAAGGCAAGATGCCCAGGTGTATAGATTTTGTCCAAAAATTAGAAAGACACACGGGTGGGTATGGTTGTCTAAATGTTTAGGGTTCAGATATAAATTTACTACCATTGCAATAACTTCCATTTAATAATTTACTACAAAATCAACTGTCATTTCAAACTACCGTTTCAACTATCAATTGATAATTTATCGCCATTTCACACTGTCACTTAATAATAATAAATTTTACTGTCATTTAAAACTTTACGGCTACCACCAGGACGTCACGCAAATTGTCATAGGTGTGTTGCTTATGCAAGAAGTTACAAGAAGGTTGATCAAAACTTTACCACGCTAAATCAAGACTGTCATAGGGATTACTGAGGACACAGATCACAGGGCGAATGCATAGACCATCCCCTATAGAAATTTGCTGCAGAAAACAAGGGGGAAATACAGCACCAGGATTCCATTCGTGGTCATAGGAAGCAGACAAGACTGAAGGCATGGGTTCTTCTGGCAGTATTAACCCGAATTTCATGAAGGAGACAAGCGTGAAGGTCGGTGTAGTGTCTTCCAAAACAGTCCTTAATATCATAAATAAGATAGATTCGATCAATAAAGTATTTCTATCTCTACCTAAGATATCAGTTATGGCCATGAGACATAAAGATCACACGACATAGATGTCGTTCAGGAAGAAAGCTTTAACTGGATATCCCAGCTTATAACAATTATCTTTTGAAACTTGACTAGATTCGCCCTTCCTTCCAAAATTCATGGGCAGTCCAAAAATCATGGGAATCTTGGGAAGGCACAGAGCCTTTACCCTTCTGAAAAAGCAGTGGGCAACGAAACTACGACAAGAGAAATCCAAACACAGAGCGCTCTAAAAATCGCAGAGGCAATTATGATTCTCAGCAAAAAAAAATCAGAAGAAGTAAGTTGGGATACATCCCTAGGATAAGGCAGAGAAGGAAAGATAATGCATGGAATCCATGCATGTAAACACTGAGCAAAAGGAGGACGCACCGAGCAAGGATTATTCAATGAAACGCAACAACCCAAGGTAAAATTATTGAGGGAACAAGGGTAAATTTTAAGTAAACGCAGATGTAAAAAGTCAAATTAAACCATTTCAAGATGTGGCATCAGTTCAACGATGAGCCTAGGGAAATTAGCTGAGAACTCAATAACAATCGTGGTTATGACGGGTGAATACAAACTTTTTTCAATAACCAGAGATAAAAGATAACAATTAATAAAATGCAAGAGTTGTACTAAAATGTTTATCTAATCCAGAGATCAGATGCATCACATCACGGGAAGGGAGTGAAGGCATAGAATAAAAACATAAAGCAACAAATATTCTGCCTCACAGAAAAAAAAATAGTAGGAGAGAAAAAAAATGTGGTGCATTCTAATCATAAGCAAGACGCAGAATTATAATTCTCCATCAACACATAAAACTCAGGATTAATATTTTATCCATCCACGCATGAGAACGCAGAGTTAAAAATTTGGGGATAGGGGTTATAACAACGACATAAGTACTCAATATAGGAAGGCGCCATGACCATCAATCAATCAGAGCAACCACTAGGTAGACAACTAGCAGGTGTGCCCTTCGCTCATCATCCTCGCACAAAAAAGCAGGGCATTGAGATCCATAGGTATTTTAACGCCAAGGCGATGACTGTAGATCAGGCTCCTAGACGACTGCTCAGGCGAGGACTGGCGAGCTAGGGACAAAAGCTAAACAACCATGAAGGACACAATCAATCATAGTCAAGTGGTCAAGACAAGCAGGAAAACGAAGGCCATGGGAGACAACAACCATCGAGCTAGGATAAGAAAAGTTTCTATCATAAATTTTTAAACAAACATTAGTTTGCTTCTCCAATAAATAAGCAGATCCAAGCATAAGTCCTAATACAATCTACTATACAAAAATGAAGAGAGCATATCGTTGTCTGATTACCCGCTTTGATGACATCCCGCACGCTCCGTGCTACTTCTGCTTGCCGATTGGCGAGACTTCACTAGTACCTCCCAACCAATGCTAGGGGTACTCTTCTTCCCCCTTAGCCCCCCAAGCCGCAAAGAGGCCACACACTCACTATCCAGAGATTTCGGCTAGCTCCTAGCTCGCCTCGCAAGGCCGAGCTACCACTCCTTACTGAGCTGGGTATCCCAACTCCCACAAGTTAAATCAGTCAAGTAGATATTTCTGCAGCATAACGTTATGCAGATAGAAGCTCCCTACCTCCATCACCTCCCTTCATTATATAGAGTTTTGTGGTTCCTTACTTTCCAAAAATTCTCTTTTAGTTAATTTTTTATAATTAAATTCCTAAAAATTTCTCCCCGTACAAGTGTCACCCATCCCCTTCCTTCCTCATAATTTAACTTCTTTAATTAATTACTTAACTTTACTTCCCTCACCCACCTAGAGTTACTCCTAGAATCACTCCCAGGTGTCCCCAAATTCTCTTACAGGTTTTAATAACTTTCCCTTTTATTAAATTGCTAGTTCATTTTAAATTAGAAAGATCTTAATTGGTAGATTCTTTACTAAGTTTGACTTTCTGCTTTTTCCCCTATGTTCCCCCTTTTTCCCTTTTTATGTTTACCACTTTTCCTAGTTTCCTAATATTTTAGATTTTCTCTCTTTCCCCTTTTTACTTAGAACTCAAAAAGGTAGGTGTGGAAATTAACCCCTTTTTCCCCTTTCTCATTAATTAGTATATTTTAAATTATCAAAATAATAAGACAATTAATTCCCTTTTTAAATTTTATTTCAACAATTTTTTTTTTATGAATAAATTAAATTTCTTACTCCCTTCGTGTTACAAGATTTAACGAAGATCATAATTATTATTTAAGTTGTTTTTGTTTTTATTATTATTATTATTATTATTATTAGATAGACAAAATTTTACCACTAGCGTAATTTAGACTCAGACCTTAAATTTCGTACTGGGCGAAATTTAATTAGGGAAATTGTTTCAAAAATACTTAACACGTTATTTGTCCTAAGGCCATCTAGGTTCATTCCTCTATCATCAACAACTCGATGTGCCCTTCAAGACGCACTAGGTGCTCCAAGGGTGCCACTCTCCTCATCTATTCTCTTGCGCGATGTGCCCTTTAGGACACACTATGTGCTCCAAGGGTGCCACTTGCCTTAATGTGTTTCCTTTGTGCGACGTGCCCTTCAGGACGCACTACGTGCTCCAAGGGTGCCACTCGCCTCTTGACTGATTTGGTAGAGATCAATAACCCCTGGAGTCAACACTCTGCCAGGTGAGCTTGTGGGAGACTAAGGGCCTCTAAGGAATAAGGCCCTCACCTTATTGTGCACCCCTTAGAATCATCGTGAGCGACTGTCTCAGTCTGCCCTCACGACATCATGGGTCCTCTCGAACTAAGTAATCATTAACCTACAGTTCGAGCCACGACGGGAGTGCTAGTAAGTTGTGGCAGCGCTGTTGTCCACACCTCTCCCTCAACATCTCTGGTAGTCGTGCATGACCCCTTTACTCCACATGTGAGTCTAGTCAGCAAGCTATCGTCAGCATGCATCATCAACGAATCATATCATATCATCTACTCAGAAGCACTAAAATCACAGTAAAACAATCAAACCCCAATGGTACACTCCTCGACTCGATCTGGAGTCCAAGGGGTTCCATCGATGCCTCGACATCCTCTAGGTCCATAATCCTGCACACTCAGTAAAACCAAGTCAATAGCACTTGTCTATGTCAAAGCAGTAAAACAATGTGTCATCAACCCATAACGCCTCATAATCAAAATCAAAAGTTTTAATAGAATAATAATCTGGATCACTTGCGAGCAAGTGTCCTCAAAGAATAAGTTCTCTCAGTGCGCCAGAGCGGGATGTTACATGAATCAACATATTTTGACTTGCAACCATGGAAAACACAAATTGATGATGCAAACAAATTGATTTCCTTCTATATATTTTGTTATAAAATATAAATGATAAATATATTTAATTATTTTAAAAAAAACATTCAAAATAATAATTAAACTTATTTTGAAATTCTAATTTCATAAATAAATACATAACCATGAAATATAAAAATAAATATAATTTATTAACATATAATTACACAAAGTTTTATAATTTTTAATAAAAAAATTTAAAATATTAATATAATTTTTTTTATAATTTTTCAATAAAAACCACTTTTAAAATAGTTTTAAAAATCCAAAATTATTTAAAAAAACTAAAGATTAAAAACAATTAAAACAATTTTTTTAATATCTTTTATTACCAATACCAAGCAACTTCACGATTCCTTACCTTCACAAATTAGATTTATACTTTCAAATGGTTTAACGAATATATTTTTAAACGTTGAGTTTAAATATTGTTTAATTTTAAATGTTTAAAATATGTACTTTTAAATGTTGTAATACTAGCACAGCCGCTAACTCGCGGCTGGTGAACGCCGAAAGAGTTACGACCAATAAAAAAATTCTCACTTTAAAATAAAACCCAGCCAGATAATGAAACTCTAATGAGCTAGATAATTAAACTCTAAAGAATTCCAAAAGTTAATCATTTAAATGTGGCAATCATATGATGTTACAGTAATTTCTTAATATGATTAGGTAAATGTTAAAAAGTAAACGGGGTAACGGATGCATTTATAAATGCAAAGAATTTATCAACAATAAATCTAATCCATTGATTTTGGAGAACGACTAAGAATATACCATCATCTTCAATGCATAACCATCAGATTAGAATTTAAGATTAAAAGATCATTAATTGTGCCCATCTCGAATAGGTATACGCCTTTCGACGTAATAATCTTTTTATGTTGCCTCCTCGTCCGTGAGAATGTATATTTAAATGTACCCTTTTCAAGGTGGCACCTCTAGTTATCATGATGGAGTGGTCTTGGTTCATACAACAGTGCACGTGTCCCGTTTGAGCAATGTACGTGTCTCGCTTGAGCATTGTGCCTCTTAGGATCATGTGGCACGTGGTCTCTCCACACTGACCTTTCCATAACCTCCAACTAGTTTCTTTTTTGTTTTTGATTATGTACAGTACTAATAGGGGGCACATGTATTAATTCTCATCCTGGCATGAGCTTGCAGACATATCAAAATTCTGCAAGGATTCAGTCATCATTGGGTTGTAAAATAGGCTGCAAAATGTATGTAAATTACCATGCTTCGTCCTCCTCAATCTATACTCTGGTCACCTCATACCATAGATAGAAGCAAATCCACTCAGAGTAACTGTAGAACTACGATGAAGTGTGATTGTTTACTTGTATCAATTTGAGTTATACCTCAGTATAAATTTAAATTCACATAGCCTTTGGTTTTGTGTTTTAAAGGAAATTGTCATTGTAAGTCGTATTTTTTCCATTCATATTTGAAACCCGATGATTCTACCGCAAGTTTAAATTGGAAAACAAACAAAACTCGGATGAGACAAGGGTAAAATACAGAGTTTGGCCATGTAAAGGTGAGTTAATCCAATTAAAGATCTCGTTTTGCTTGAACTTTTTATATGATTTTTTACTAGGAAAGTATTGAACTATACCAAAATATTTGTGTTGAGTTTTTTCTCTTATGTCCTAGTAGTCTTTTATTTATTAATTGGACAATAAAAATAACAAGAATCCATCATCACCGTGACAAAGAGGATTTCATGAAAGAATTGGAGTTTTGGGGTCCTATTCGTGCATTGGATTTGGGTTCCTTGGATTATTGTTTGTGAAAGTTGAAACTACGGAGTCTGGCCAAGTAAAGTTAATCAAATTAAAGATCTCATTCTACTTGATATTTTGTTTCAAATTTCAAAGCATAAGCTATGCTTTTTACTCAGAAAATATAGAACAATACCAAAATATATGTGTTGAGTTTTTTATTACTCTGTTATGGCTCTTGTTTTATTTATTGATTGTAATATATTGACAATAAAGATAATAGGAATCACAACATTACTGCTAGGAAAAGGATTCCAAGAAGGAATTGGAGGTCTGGGGTCCTGTTCGTTTATTGGATTTGGATAGGAGACGATAAGGGATTGTCACAGTTTTGAGTGAAAATCAAACTTCTCCTTTCTCTCGTGAAAATCAAACTTCACCTTTCTCTCATTTGCAATTGTCAGGTAAATAAATAAAAAAATTTCCATAAATTTTCACCCGTAGATTAAATTATTTTCAAAAATAGGAAAATAAAGCAAAATGCAAATAGATTTGGAATAATTCTTCCATTTCAATTCATAAACTAATAATCAGATCCATTGTTGGATACATACCCTATCTACGAAATATTCAAGATCTCCTATTTATATAATTTCTCCATTCAACATCATTCAAAGGTAATCCAAATTTAGGTGTTGAACCGTAAAGACCCAACACTTCTGCAGCTACAAGGAACTTGAAATACATCACCAAGAAAAACTCATGTAGAAAGTATATTCCTCAGTGTTGTACACTTCGACAATGAATGCTTCTAAAGGCAAAGTTCGTATTGTTTTTCTTTGTATATTATGCAACAAGTTTCATGACTTGATATACGTGCAAGCAACATAGATCATGATTTTTCATTCCACCAATTTGTCATGACATTAAGTTTTTCTCTTCTATTAGTCTGGAAAATTCTCCATGGAAGTCATCATACCCATGTAGAGGCAATATCCCTAGACTCAATCCCTTATCACTTTACATAAGCGAACAACTAAACCATGGCTTGCCAAATATTCATAACTCGGGTTGTCATGAGACAGATTAATAGTCTCACAATCTCGAAACAATGTATTTTATCCAATCACTATTACAAGTAAGTAGGTTGGAACGATATAAGAATAATTATCATTTTTTACAAAGGAGAACTATAAATGCAATCACTTCATTTCTCTTTTTAAAAGAATGGAGATTGGAGAAGGCTTCTTTGACGAGTTTTCTTTTGCTACAAGAGGGGGTAAAATCTGGGAGTTTTGGATAGACCAATGAGGAGCCAGAAGCTACGTTCCTCTTCGCAATGCCAATAAATTAGGCCCTATTCTATATAATTTTAACGCGCGCGAAGGAGCTATGTGGTATGGAGAAGATGAATAAAGTTTACCTATCATTAATCTCGTGGTGGCAACTTTCAGGCAAAATACCACTATTGGTATCTATAGAACACATTCTAACTTCCAACTTCCGAATGAGGAATGACAATCCCCCTCATCCATTATGGGTCTCTCGGAGTGGTGTATCTTCTCTGCGAAATAGATTAGGTCTAGGTAGATGTAGAAAAGGAGGGGTAGATGTAGGAAAGATGGTTGTCCCAAAAGTGAATTCCTCAACTTGAAAAGAGCATCTTGGCATCGAGCTAGATTCATAAAAGCACCATCTCTCAGAGAAGAAAGTAAGGATCCTCCTATGAAAGAAATGCAAAAATACTACTGAGCACACCCAGATGAGAAAGATGTAGAGTAAGTGAACAAACATGATGTCCAACCCATAAAAATTGTTGGTTGTGGAGCCTGATTATCTTCCTGATTCAGAGATCCTTGCTTTCAGCCGTGTTTATACCCCATGAAGTAT
>CBVK0103451041.1:0-18989 GCA_900067695.1 Picea abies | reverse complement strand
TGTAATTCACTTTTTGGAACAATCTTAGCTTCACATGGTGCATAAGCCTTCACCTAAACTCATTCGGTACCTCCCATTCATCTAATATCCTCATGTAACATTGGCATTTGTTCATGGCCCCAAGTTAAGCACCTTCGTCTAGTGATCCTTTGACATTCTTTGTAGGATGGTTGGTATCCAACGAATATTGGTTGGATGGAAATGTTGATCCCTTATTTTACAAACTTGCTTTGGTATAAATTGCTAGGAAATGCATGCCATGCTTCTTATGATGGAACAAAGAGTGGCCATGGCAAGCAACTTGCTTAGTATTAAAATAGAGAAATTCATGTAATTCACTTTTTGGAACAATCTTAGCTTCACATGGTGCATAAGCCTTTCATAGTGGGAATTAGGTAGGCCTAAACGATATCAACAAAAATGGTTAGATAACTGGAGGACTAAATTAGCTTTGTCATATTAGATCATTATTAATAATATTTTCAAATAGTAGTTGGTTTTACCATAATCATAGTTTGAAAATATAATAAAATAAGAAATTGCAGGCATAACAAACATTTATAATAAATTGCATGTTAAGTACAATAGTGGTGTCTTCCTCGCTTTAATTTTAGTTATTATACATTGCAGGCTGAGTACTTTGCACACAGTGACAATAACCACATTTATCTTTTGGGAGTTATTCCAATATGACATCATTGTTATTTTCAGATTTATGAAATTTATGACAAGTGGCATTTTTATATTTGAAAATATTTAGAGATTTATGAGGGATTGCATGGTATTGAGAAAGAAGTCATAAAGATGCACATTTAAAAAGGAAAATTTTAAATATATATGTGATATAAGCGGTAAGGTGATCAATATCAATGTGCTTTATTTGGGAAGAGTTTGGTGCATTATTGGAGGTTGGTGGTATATTTGGTTTTCAGTATTTTATTTTTATTTTTTTATTTTCTTTGATGGGTACTGTAAATGTCTTGTCTTTTTAGTTGTGGTACTGGTTTTTATGTGGATGTATATCTATATACAATTTTGTGGTTGGTCCTTTCAAATGTAGGTTTTCATATTTTAGTAGGGATTGATTCTTTTGTCTTTTTGCCATAATGTAATGATTATGCTGGTTGGTAATTGTAGACTACTTTTGTCTGTAATGATTTAAAATAATTTAATAAACTTTCGAAAGATAAAAATGGTTTTTTTAGAACAAAGATTTTCATTTTTAAAATATTTTTTTTTCATTTCAACTACAAATATATTTTATATTTAAAAGTATATTTGTTTTGAAATTATTATTTATTTATTTATAAAAAATTTACCATAAAATGAAATTATTATTCTTGAAATTGGGTGAATATAAGTATGCACTAAATGAATTTACAAATGGCTTTAAGATAGTTTAGATGTAAAGGAAATACAAGTGCACTACTCTCTTATAGATTAGAGGATACAAGCGCCCCACTTAGAAACCTACTTACTCTATGGCATTACTAGACTCTTATGCATGGTCAACCATTCACATTGATGACCAATGTTGGGAGGGGAGAAAAATCCTCTTCTCTAAGCATTGTGGGAAAGGAACTGCTCTACCCATTCCAATCAAGACATACGAGGAATAGGGTTTAACTGTAGAAGAAACAAACCTTTTGAAAAAGAGAGGGTTGCATCTTTACTATGAATCACTACAACTCGAGCAAATAGCTTAGAGAAAGGCATGCGTTAATTAATCAACAGACCCATTAGGTCGACCAAAAAAATTAAGCTCTATTTATTGATTTAAAAGATAGATTACTAAGTTGTATATATGTAACTTAGAGTATAAAAATAATTTATGATTATGTAATTGTAGAGGACACAACTAAGAATTAATTGACTAGATTTAACCTTACATAGTGAATTGCAATGATCATTGCTCATCCTTCAATAGAAAATAATAAATTGAATTTTAATTTATTTCAATACCGTTGTCAAGGGTCTGGTCGTTCTTGTAGCGCAACCACTTATAAATGAGAAGCTCAACAAAACCCTGCTCTCCACAAGATGAATCATTACTTCTTGTTTTGCAAGTGTGCATGCCTCATCCAACTCCATGCTCCAATTTGTGATCTAGGTAATTCATTTTTTCTCAATTATATGCCTTCATAGTATGAAGTATCCACACTAAGAAGGAAAACTTGTCAAGTGTTTCCCTCTTTTGATTAGTAGCTTCTTCTGCTTGTTGTTGGGTAGTAACATTAGATGGTTTGGTAGCAACAACTTCTTGATATAGGAATAAGATGTTTGTGCTTGTTC
This sequence comes from Picea abies, assembly GCA_900067695.1. Classification (NCBI taxonomy): domain Eukaryota; kingdom Viridiplantae; phylum Streptophyta; class Pinopsida; order Pinales; family Pinaceae; genus Picea; species Picea abies. The sequence continues at coordinate 16,697 of CBVK0103451041.1, read as the reverse complement.
TGCGAGATGTGGTGTGGTTTCTTTCTCACTCTCCATGAGGACTTTCTTTAGTTCATGTTGGCCTCTTCTAAGAATCATGGGAGAAAGGTTTTCTTCCTAGGTCTTTACTTCGTTCCATCACCTTAGCATACCATAAAGGTAAAAAATATTTCATTCAAGCTCAATTGCAACCAAGGTTATTGAAAATCACACATGGTTATTGGAAATCACACATGATTACTTCCAACTCAAAACATCATAAATTCCCATCACCAATGAGGAGATAAATTATAATCATATCTTTCATTTTCCAAAATTTAACATAGGAATATTACAGTTGAATCAAAAGTGTATCATTGTCGATGATATTAATAGCACTAGAATGACAATATACCATATCATCTCATCATGGTCAGGGATCTTAACCTGACCCTATCTTTAGAAGAGGTCTGGGGTGAGAAGTCTATTATGGGTAATTCTGATGGTTATTCTATTGGTTTTTACAAGGCTTTTTTTCAAGAGAAACACTTGATTGATATGACTTCAGATAGGCTCGTTCTGACGTGGCGAAACAGAAGATCCGAGGCGAACCGAATTTCAAAAAGACTTGACAGATTTCTTATTACCGAGAAGCTACTTTTAGGGATTGGTGTTTACAGGTCTTAGGTTGAATACCCTTTTATATCCGACCATGCCCCGATTCTAATTCAATTGGAGCTGCCACCGAGGTACAATGTCTTCCCCTTTAAGTTCAATCCACATTGGCTTAAGGTTAATGAATTTCACCTTTTGGTATAGACTCTTTGGCTCGAAAGTAAGTATCTAGAGGAGGAAGATAAACAAAAGAGACTTCTATGGAAGTTGAAATACCTAAAGGAAAAGACTAAATCCTAGAAGAAATTCAAATATAATTAGTCTATTGCAAAACTAAAGGGATTGGAAATGGAGATTAACTTACTGTTACAAGAGTCCACGGATCCTAGTTTTACCAATGCAAAGGAATCTTTACTAAAATCAAAGGAACAAGAAAGGAATAACTTGTTAAATGAAGGTGAAGAACTATGGCGCCAATGCAGTCGGGCCATTTGGATCCGGAGCGGGGACCAAAACACTAAATTTTTTCACAATTTTGCCAGTTTCAGGGGAAATAAAAAGTATATTTGCGAGATTAAAGATGTCGAGGGACACATTCATACTGGCCAACAAATTATTAAAGATGTTTCTTCAAACTATTTTAAAACTTTTTTTAAGGTGAACTAGAATCTTTCCATCTCAGAACAGGTTAATATGGCAAAGAAATTTCCTAGAATGTTGACAGATGAAGATGCAGAAATCATTTTCACACCAGTAAAGCTAGAAGAGATAAGGGATATTCTAAAATTTTTCAAGATTGACAAGATCCTTGGCCCCGATGGCTAGACAGTGGATTTTTTTGTGCAATTATTTGATCTTGTTGGGGAGGATTTAATAAACATGATTGAAGGGTCGAGGTTGAAAGGAAAAATCTCAGGTGGTATTAATTCAACTTTCATCGCACTAACCCCCAAAGTAAATAGGTCACTTTCTTTCGGGGATTTCAGGCCGATTTCACTTTGTAACCTGTGTTATAAAATAATTTCAAAAGTCATTGCAAACAAAATCAAGCCTTTTATGTCCACTTCGCTTTCGGAGGAGCAACTTGGTTTTTTAAAGGGTCGTCAGATTCAGGATGTTATAGGCACAGTGCATGAATGCTTGCATATCATAAAAAACAAAAAACAAAAATCTTTAGTTTTAAATTTGGATCTAGAAAACACTTATGATTGTGTCAGATGGGATCTTTTGAGGATGATTCTTTTAAAAATTGGAATGGGACCCGAGATGACAAGCTAGATCATGAGTTGTGTCGACTCTTCTTCTTTCGTCATCTTAGTAAACGATGAGGCAACATATTTTTTCATAAGTGGAAGAGGATTGAGGCAAGGATGCCCACTGTCTCCCTTACTCTTTATTCTGGTGATGGAAGGATTGAGCATATTATTAAATGAGAGCCAAAGAGAAGGGAAGTTGACAGGTATAAATGTCTCTAAAATGATAAAAATCCTTCATATTTTATTTGTTGATGATGTTATCATTATGTCAAAGGCAACTTTGAAGGAATGGTGGGAGATAGATAAATAATTAAAAAAAATTTGCCAAGCCTTAGGATTAGTGATAAACGTTGCTAAATCTACCTTCCATCAAGCATGTTTATCGGAGCTGGAAACATAGCCTTGAAAGGAAATGTTTCCTTTTAATTTTACCGATTTGTCCTTGGGTTTTAAATATTTGGGATTTTATATGAAAGTTGGACCTTAGCGTGTTGTGGATTGGCTTTGGTTGATTCAAAAAGTGGAAAATAAAATAGATAATTGGTGCTACAGATGGTTATCTCTGGGGGGCAGGCTCACTTTACTTAAAGATGTGTTAGAGAGTCAACCAGTTTACTAGTTATCTTTAGCAGTCATCCCTTGCTCAATCTTGAATATTTTGAGAAAATTGATGGTAAATTTTCCTTGGAATGGGAACCGGGATACCCATCACTATCATCTCTGTAAGTGGGATTTGATAACCTTGGTAAAACACTATGCGGGTTGGGGCCTCCAAAACATCAAGGATTTCAAACATGCTTTGGACACAAACCAACTTTGGAGGCTCCAGATTCTAACCTTTTGACCTGCGTCATCCAGGATTTGTTGGATGCCTTCTCCTGTTTCAATTGTCCATCTAGAATGCTAGCGACATGTTGTATTCATACTACTTAAGTTTAAGTCTGGAAGTTTCAATACTAACAACACATGCAATCAAACTAGATGGACAATTGAAACAGGAGAAGGCATCCAACAAAGCCTGGTTGACGCAAGTCAAAAGGTTAGAATCTGAAGGCCCTCAAGGGATAAAGGATTCTCTAGATGAGAAAGATAAGATGATCCAAAGCCTAAAGAAAAAGATAAAAATGTCCCCTACAGATCATCCACAGACAATAAAGCTAGCTGCTTTGGAACAAGCGAAGGAAACATTCAGACAAGAAGCACTCAATTAAAAAGTTAAATTTTTGAAGTTAGAAAAAGAGAAAGAGAATTGGTCACAAGCACAGGTAGAAACATCATATATAGTTGCCATCGTACCTGCCAATACAGAGGTTGGATCAAGCACTGAGGGGTTGGTTCAAGCTATGCCCCAGGTAAGATTAAAAACAAGGGAATCAAGGGCCTCAAAGAGGTCATAGAAAGGTTGAAATAAGAGATGAAAGTGAAGGATGAGAAGATGGCTCCACTCCAAAGAGAAAATCAAGATTTGCAAGAGAGAGTAAGCAAGATGAAAACGAGGTTAAAGGGTAAAACATTGTTGCAAGGAGCTAAACATGTGATCTAGGATGCTATTGTTGCAAAGGCTGCTAAATTTAGGGTTTATCTGAATTTTATAAATGACAAAGACACTGTGGCTGCCATAGCCCGGAGCAGGTGTATTGTTGTTAATGAAGTATTAGCCAAGAATCCCTTAGAATGGGCCCAAAATTATATTGATTTACGAAATTTTTTGCCCACTGCTGATCTTCAAACTATTGGGGTAAAGGATAGAACTACATTGATCATTTGGGCCTGGAGGATCATCACCAAACACAACCTGCTCAAATCGGTCCAGAACAAAGCTATACAAATGGAGCACAATATACATGAGTTTAAAGATACATTTGAACAATTGTTCATCAAGGGCCTCCCACCATTTTGGCATGGCAAAGGTTCATTATACAATCAAGAAGAATACAATTCTCTCCTCATTCAATGCAGGATGGACCATTCCAAATTTGAAGCTATAGAGGAAAGTTTGAAAGGCCCAAGTCTAGTAGAATATGCAGATTTTGAAATTTTGAATAAATTTAACACAGTAAAGGTCGGCTTGACGACTATGTCTTACACCACATGCATTGACCTGGAGATTTTGATCAAAGAGATGATGGATAATGAAATTCCCTCCAATTCACAATGGAAGGAAATCCCGCAGCTGGGTAAGACAAAATGCAATCTCCTCAGAACTAGTAAATGATCTCCAGGTGTCATCAAATTTGCAGATTTGACAGAAGATCAGAGCGAGATGGATGGCGCAGAGGAAGTTGAATAGTCTGAAAAATTGTTCCTAATTTTGAAACATTTTTTGTTAATCATTGTAAATCAGTTCATATACCGAAACTGTCAGCCATAATTGTTTTAGAAACTGAAACGCTTCAGTTTCAACCATTGTACTCGAATTGTATAAATGCTGGGATATTTGAATGAATTAATGTTGGCAGAAGTGCAAGGGAACCTTTTGGTTACTGTGAACTCTATTGTAACTTTCTGAAGCTGAATTGAATATATATGTAGAAGCTTTTGAAGTCTCTATGAAAAGATTCTAATGGTGGTGATATGAGTTTTGTCTTCCTTCATTGTATGTATTTCCTATGATCTTTTATTCCATTTACATTTTTTGCTATTTAAATTGGATAGTTAAAAGCTCATAATTCATCTTGTGATGCTCTCGGCTTAAGCAATTTAAACTGTGTAAATTTCTTCTTAACGAATTAAGAATTCATTTCGGTAATTCTTTGATGCAGTTATTTGTTTTCCCTATCTTCCCACACTCTACTTAAATTTATATATAACTTAGATTCATCGCCTCATTTAGCCTTTATCCTCTGGAGAGTTCTACTGACTAATAATTGTTTTCATCCATTTTCAGAATTTTGACTCCATAGCCCTGTGTATTCCTCCCCTTCATTGCCAACAACTTTATTAAAAAACCCCAAACAAACCAAATCTAGCCACCGATTACCAAAGAAATATCAAGTGACACGAGAGAGCCCTCTCTGAGTTTAGAAGGCTAATGTTTTAGCTCTAAAGTAGGTCGAAACAGTTACCTCTGTTGTTTGTCTATCATCCAGAAAAATTTTACAGAGTGCTAATAGGACCCGGGATGACAAGTTGGATCATGAGTTGTGTCGACTCTACTTCTTTCGTCATCTTAGTAAACAGCGAGGAAACACATTTTTTAATAAGTGGAAGAGGATTGAGGCAAGGATGCCCACTGTCTCCCTTACTCTTTATTTTGGTGATGGAAGGATTGAGCATATTATTAAAGGAGAGCCAAAGAGAAGGGAAGATGATAGGTATAAATGTCTCTAAAACGATAAAAATCCTTCATATTTTATTTGTTGATGATGTTATCATTATGTCAAAGGTGACTTTGAAGGAATGGTGAGAGATAGATAAATTATTAATTTTTTTTTACCAAGCCTTAGGATTAGTGATAAACGTTGCTAAATCTACCTTCCATCAAGCAGGTTTATCGAAGCTGGAAACATAGCCTTGAAATATTTGGGATTTTATATGAAAGTTAGACCTCAGCGTGCTGTGGATTGGCTTTGGTTGATTCAGAAAGTGGAAAAGAAAATAGATAATTGGTTCTACAGATGGTTATCTCTGGGGGGCAGGCTCACTTTGCTTAAAGCTATGTTATAGAGTCAACCAGTTTATTGGTTATCTTTAGCAGTCATCCCTTGCTCATTCTTGAATATTTTGAGAAAATTGATGGTAAATTTTCTTTGGAATGGGAACCGGGATACCCATCACTATCATCTCTATAAGTGGGATTTGATCACCTTGCCAAAACACTATGGGGGTTGGGGCCTCCAAAACATCAAGGATTTCAAACATGATTTGGCCGCAAACCAACTTTGGAGGCTCTCATTCAGCTCTGGTATTTGGCACCGTGTTGTTAAAGATAAGTACATGTTTCATACTTCTATCATCAGTTGGCTCCGTTTAGCTACTCCTAAACAAAAGTATAGTTCAAGTATCTGGGGTGGGATTTTAAATTTATTTGTTAATAGATAATAAAATATAATATATTCTTTTAAGGATTCTTTTCATCTTCTTAGCCTTTCAGCGTTCACCAGCAACTATTTTGTTGTTGTGCTAGTACTAGCACAGTCATAAATTCGTGGTTGGTGAATATCAAAAAGTTTTGGTTGGTTTAGAAAATGAAATGCTTTATTCTGTAACAAAATTTTAATCTTTGTTAATTATTCAGACGTGGCAATTAGCTAGCCACCATAGTAAATTTTAAATATGATAAAGTAAAAGTAAAAAAATAAATATGTAAACAAATGTAATAGTGAGAAAGTTAGTGATTGAAATCACAATCATTGATTTATTGGGACGACTAAGAATATTCCATCAATATTTAATCTTGTCCATAAAAAACTCATTAAGCACTAAAAACCTATTAAATGTGTCCATTGTCAATAGGTGTAAATCTTTAATATCAATTTATTTTACCACAGGTTTATGATTTATTATTGTGTTTAAAAGGATAAAAAATTCTTATGATTTATTATTATGTGTTTAGAAGGATAAAAAATTCTTGAAGGTGACAAAATTTAGAAAAAAAATTAATTTAAAATAAAATTTCATTTCAAAATTTTTATTCATAGTTAAAAAAAGATTTATGTAGTTTTAACATTAAATTATTGACTAAGTTATTGAAGAAAAATTTAGAAAAAAAATTAATTTAAAATAAAATTTCATTTCAAAATTTTTATTCATAGTTAAAAAAAGATTTATGTAGTTTTAACATTAAATTATTGACTAAGTTATTGAAGGTGCAAACTTTTTTTTAAAAGTTTTAATTTAAAATAAGAAAAAATCACATCAAAAAAATTATTTAAGTAAAAAAGATTTATTGTGGTTTGGCATGTGTCAATTCTATTTTGAGCATTAAATGAATTACATATATCTTTATAGGTACATCATTAAAATGTTTTAAATATAATAACTTTTTTATTTTAGATTGGTTTATAAATATATATAAAATTGATATTAAAATATTTTAAATCAAGTCACATTTTTTAATTCAACATATAAATATTTTTTATTATTAATAAATTTTTAAATGTAAATATTTTTTATTATTAATAAATTTTTAAATATCACTTATGAATTCCATGATAAGCAAAACTCCATGATAAATATAAAAGGAATTAAACATCTCTTATATAGTGAGATGTTAAAAAAACCTATCTAATATTTTTTTTTTTTTAATTTTTAATAACTTTATATATAAAATTATATAAAAAAGCTATTAAAATATTTTATTTTGTTAATATATTTTTTAAATGCTAAATTTCAAATTCATCCATATTAAATATTTAAAAAATTACTTTTTTTTTTAACAAAACAAAAATAACAATATTTCATTTTGCTAGAAATATTTATGATAGAATAACAATAAACAAAAAGAACTTTAAATTCTTTATAACTAACCATTATTAAAATTCAAACTCAAATGTCATTATTTTTCTTAATGAACCAACCATAGTACAATTAATCTCAACCAACCAACCACGGTACAATTAAGTACACCAACTATACAAGTTACTTATAATTGCATCCACATTAAAAGAATTCACATACTTTTACATTTATGAGACAACTTTTTATTCATTTACACCTGCACATTCCACCTTCAATAAATAAGAATTTGCATTCAATAAGTGCTTCATTTGCGTGTATAACTTCTTATCCATCCTACCATTCGATGAATGGAAAATATTATAAATAATAGAGGTGGTTGAAATTGTTATAAAAATGTTAAAAGGTTAAATTGTTATTGAAGTTAGTATTTGGTTTTAGAAAAGGGGTTAAGGTTATAAATTATTTGAAAGTATATTTTTTCATTTTTTTCATTTATAATATATATTATTTATAATATATATTATTTAGTTTAAAATTATTTTTGGTTATAGAATAAAATTTAAAATTGTTTATAATTGTTTATAATTGGTTAACAATTTTTTTTTTCACATCTAAGAAAATAGGTTAACTACCCAAGAGGTAGAACCATTTAGTAAAAAAAATTGTTTATCATTTTAGAGATATGATATTTATTATATAAAACTGATACATCAATCTCCATTACCAAAGTTAAATCCATTTTGCTATTATCAAAAAGTAAAATTTTTTTCAATAATTAAAACTTTATAGAAATATGCTTGGAAAATTAAATAAGATTTAAAATTTTATAATTCATTTATTGAAATACAATGTAGGATTATGTTTTTGGAAAAGTATCCTAGTATTTATGTTATGTTATAATATAACATAGGTTACAATATAACATATGTTATAGGTTACGATATAACATATGTTATTAGTATTTATGTTGGGTTAGCCACTAAATTAATTAACATCAACATAAATTAATATTAACTTTGAATTTATCAAAGTATTTAGAGAAATATAAATTTTTGATATATAAATTTACTTGCAATTTGTAAATTTACATGTAATATCATATTTAGATATTATTTTTATCTATATGTAAATTTAATATCCTTTTTTAAATTTTTTAAAAATAATTAGTATATTAATTCTATATATATTAGCTTTTATATAAACTCATATAGGTTTATTATTATTTATTAAAAAAAACTTTTTTAAAAGATAAGAATGATATACATGACAACATGTTTTTAAAAGATAAGAATGATACGACAACATCAATACAATCATAATGTTTAAATGTAATTTTTTTATTTTATTTTTAATTTAGATAGAATAACTATATATTTATAAATATTTCATTGAAACTTGAAATTTTTCTATTTTTTACTTAAAAAGAAAAATGATTGTTTTTAAAAAAGTTAATTTTTTTTTTTTATTGGAAATTCTGCTCTGGAAACTAATTCGATACTTTCCCACTTTATAAATGATATGAGATGCTAAACTACGATTCCTTCCCACTTTGTAAATGATGTGAGGTGCTAAACCACGACCCTAGGAACAACACTAAAACGGAAGAGTGTGCACACAGACTATCTATGGAGCTCTTTTAAAAAAGTTACTTGCTCACACTTCAGCCTTAGATATTGATCCTTAACACATCTTAAAAATCCACTTAATCCAATTTTTGTTTAACTGTTTTACTTTTTTGTTTTTTTAGTTTGAATTTTGCAACATAAATTTGTACCAAATTATAATTTTGTGTTTTTTAAATTGCATTTATAAAAGTAGAAATGGATTCAACTTGTTCAAAAAAATATGAGCAACTCAAATTACACAGAATTAACCACTCAAATCTACAAATACAACAATTTTTAACCAAATTTCAGACAAATATCTACAAAAATATATATACAAAAATCCTAGACTTAAAACAATTAAACGATGTAATCTAAACATTCCCAAAGACTTTTTGGTTTAATTTCTGAATCTATTTATACACTCAGAAATACATTTTAAACAACATAAAATAGCCATTTTGTCTAAATTTACCTCACATGATTCCGAAAACCAAAAAATTCAAAACGTTTAGCCAACGCTCATTTAAACTACTATCTTAATCTCCCACGATCGCCCGGCGGTACTTCGGAGTGCTCGGGTTGCTGCATGACATCACATGCTCCTGTCCACTTAATCCGGAAGTGAAGACCAACGAACGCCAAGAGGTAGTTCGGAGCGCTCGGGTTCCGTGATGACATCGCATGGTCCGGCCTCTGGAGCCCTTCCCTCCAATTGGATCAACCGTCTCGATCCAAAAGGCCCTCGTCCAGTTTGTAGTGGGCTAGCCCTTGGGTGATGTCAGCGGGTCTTGGGCTCCGAAGTCCCTCTCTTTCCTGTGTTCAATCAGGCCCTCCGATCTGACGTTTATTTTGGAGAATGGTGGGGCTTGGATGATCCCATCTACTTTGGCCTCCAAAATCCCTCGTAACAGGGGGACCCTTTCCCCACATCAAACGGCCCACGTTTTCTTTTATCGACTATCTGAGTAAATCTTTAAATAATCACTTCCACCCAATTAAAGGATTTTTAGAGATAATGCTTCTATTAATGGATTGTGTTCAGTTTAGAGTAAATAAGTAATTTTCTTTCGGAGATTTCAGGCTATTTCACTTTGTAATCTATGTTATAAAATCATTTTAAAAGTCATTGCGAACATAATCAAGCCTTTTCTGTCCACTTCACTTTTAGAGGAGCAACTTGGTTTTTTAAAGTGTCGCCGGATTCAGGATGCTATAGGCACAGTGTAGGAATGCTTGCATAACATAAAAAACAAAAAACAAAAATATTTAGTTTTAAAGTTGGATCTACAAAGATTGTGTCAGCTGGGATCTTTTGAGGATGATCCTTATAAAAATTGGAATGGAACCCAAGATGACAAGCTAGATCATGAATTGTGTCGACTCTACTTCTTTCACCATCTTAGTAAATGGTGAGACAACATATTTTTTTCAGAAATGGAAGAGGATTGAGGCAAGAATGCCCACTGTCTCCCTTACTCTTTATTCTGGTGATGGAAGGATTGAGCATCTTATTAAAGGAGAGCCAAAGAGAAGGGAAACTGACATGTATAAATGTCTCTAAAATGATAAAAATACTTCATATTTTATTTGGTGATGATGTTATCATTATGTCAAAGGCGATTTTGATGGAATGGTGGGAGATAGATAAATTATTAATTTTTTTTGCCAAGCCTCATGATTAGTGATAAACGTTGCTAAATCTACCTTCCATCAAGCAGGTTTATCAGAGATGGAAACATTTCCTTTCAAGGCTCTGTTTCCTTTTAATTTTACTGATTTGTCCTTGGGTTTTAAATATTTGGGATTTTATATGAAAGTTGGACCTCAACGTGCTACGGATTGGCTTTGGTTGATTCAGAAAGTGGAAAAGAAAATAGATAATTGGTGCTACAGATTTGGTTGATTCAGAAAGTGGAAAAGAAAATAGATAATTGGTGCTACAGATGGTTATCTCTGGGGGGCAGGCTAACTTTACTTAAAGCTGCGTTAGAGAGTCAACCAATTTACTGGTTATCTTTAGCAGTCATCCCTTGCTCAGTCTTGAATATTTTGAGAAAATTGATGGTAAATTTTCTTTGGAATGGGAACCAGGATACCCATCACTATCATCTTTGTAAGTGGGATTTGATCACCTTGAAAAAACGCTATGGGGGTTGGGGCCTCCGAAACATCAAGGATTTCAAACATGCTTTGGCCGCAAACCAACTTTGGAGTCTCTTATTCAACTTTGGTATTTGGCACCGTGTTAAAGATAAGTATCTATTTCATACTTCTATTATCAATTGGCTCTGTTCAGCTACTCCTAAACAAAAGTCTACTTCAAGTATCTGGGGTGGGATTTTAAAATATTTACATCTTATCCATCATTGGCTGAGTTGGAACCCTGACTCAGGCCATCTTATCGCTCCAGGGGAGGATATAATTCTTGGTATGGGAAATAAATCGTTTCTATCAAATTCCTTGATATCGACTCTCCACTCTAGGAATATCAACTCTTTGGCGTAGGCTTGGAAGCCTAATGATAATCCACTTACCTTCGTCTCTTGGCTCAACAATTATGAAATTGGTCTCCCGGACGCTCTTGCTACTGAATGGGACTCTTATCGTAAGGTTTTGATCGATTCGGGAACTATTCTTCAGAATATAGAGGACATGTTATTTATGAAAAAACGATTCTGAATCTGTCGATCATATTCTAATTCATTGTTCATTCACCAAGATGGTTTGGGAAAAGGTAAGACTCTCTACAGGTATTAAAGTTTTATGGGATGGTTTCTCATTGGCGGATTGCTTCAAAACTTGGATCGAGGATAGATCTGTCCCATTGACGCTTGCAACTCAGATATGCTGGTTTATTTGGATTGAGAGGAATACATCCATCTTTGAAGACAAAATTCCATTTGTTCTGGCAGTTTATTATAAAGCCTTAGCATATCCGAGGGGCAAAGAAACAAAATTAAAGGATAAACTCCCGAGAAGTATTCTGGTCCCATTGCCTTTAAATTCTTCAGTAGCTTATTTCGGCGGGGCTGCACAAATGCATGGCCTCTGCTGCGGGGCAGGTGGTATTTTAAAACTTCCAGATTCTACTGCCATTGGTTGGACTTTTCACTGTGGCCTCGTGACTAATAACAAACCAGAGTTGTTGGGGGCTTGGGTAACTTTGAGGTTGGCTTTACACTTATCGATTAAACATTTTCAATTTTTGGGTGATTCCAAAGTAGTGATCGAATGGCTAAAGGAAAAGGGAAGTCTTTGTGTTTACGCAATTGAAGGATGGAAAGCAAGAATCAAAGCCATGGTCTGCAGCTTTGAATATATCAGTTATGATCACATTCCTAGGGACTTCAACTTTGATGCTGATATTCTTTCTAAACAAGCACTTGGTGTTCCGGAAGGTGCCATTATTTATTTCCCTTGGAATAATGGCACAGCGGGGGAGGAATCTCATTTAAACATCTATTAACTTGCCCCAGTTTTCTGTTTACTTCTTTTATTTTCTATTATGTTATAATGGTGGACAACATTTCTGCGTATTTATCCTTTTTTCCAGTCATGTATCTAAGTTTTCGGGATCCCTATTTTGTAGTGATCAGTTATCTGTCATGTTGGGAAACATAATTATGAAGTATTTTCTATGAATGTAATGATCCTTTGTATACAGACGCTTTTTTGGAAGCTCGGAACTGGAAAAAAATTATATCTTTTTAATATAATTGAGATAATTTTTCTGTTGGAAAAAAAAATTACCTAATGCATCCATGTAACAAAAATAAAGATTTATCATAAGTTAGACTATGTTACATACATAAAGTCTAAACTAAGTAATAAAAAAATATAAATAATAAAGATATAATATAATAATAAAATACAATAAATTGATATGTTAATAAAGAGACATGATCTTTAATGAAAAGTTACTAAGGTTCTTGTTGAAGAGGACTTAGACTTTAACAAGGATGAAAAATCACTAATAGTGTCATTAGAATCAATAACATACATTAAGCAAACTTGTAAGGAATAAGTGCAACCATCTATAATAAGGCATACCCAGATCAAATAAGGAATGCAGATGAAATAAGGAATGTTGGTAAAAAACAAAGCATTTAAGATGAAAAACCCACGATATCACTTGCAACAATTGCATGAAGAATGAAACCAAGGGTACTAAAACTCAAGGGAAGCATAGAAAGTAAAAATATCACAATTTTAGTAGACTCTGGTAGTACACACAATTTCGTGGATATTATTTTTGCAAAACAAGTAAATCTTTTTGCATACCTTGTGAGGGATCTCATGGTTACAATTATTGATGCTCAACAAGTCAAAAGATTAAAAAAGTGCCATAAGGTTTTTGTACAGATACAAAACTTGAAACTACAAATTGGATATTATGTTCTACCACTTAGTGAAATAAACATAACGTTAGAAATAGAATGGTGAATACAATTAGAAACCTAAAACACAAACATCAAAAAACAATTTATGAAATTCAAATAACAAGAAAATAACTATAAGTTATATGGTTTAGGAAGACAAAATCTTCTAAAATAACACACAAATCTCACACTTCCACTACAAACAATCCTCATAAATATTTGAAAACAAATCCAAAATCAAAATGACTTCACAATAAAAGACGAAACCATTTAAAATGGCTTTCACAAAACAGCATTTAAAAAAAACAATATTACATACACAAAAACTAAACTAAGTAACAAATAAATATAAATAATAAAAATATCGATACAATAATAAAATATAATGTAAAAGTACTAAAACCATTGTTTATAGATATTTATACAAAGAAGACATTGTAAAAATCATCAATTATATATATATATATATATATATATATAAAAGTTTCGTATGCTTTTATGCTTTAAACCATGAAGAATTAAACAAATTTTACTACATTGAATAAATAGAAAGACAATAATACTTCTAAACATGTCAATTGATGCAAACCGATAACCTACTTAAAGCACATAGGAACTAATAATAATGATTTATGATGGTAAGTTATTATGCCTTATTAGTCCCTGCCCCGGCTAAGGCAGGGACTATAGCTTTCGCCCCGCAGTTAATACCTTGTTGACTGCCCATTAGTTGGTCCTTTGTGTTATATTAATGGGTTGACCGCCTATTATTTGGTCCATTGTGTTATAATAATGGGTGCATTTTGGTTAACAATCAATTAATTCATTTAGTTTTCATTAAATTTTATATTAATTTTATTTATTTTTAAAAATATAAGTATTTTCTTATTTATACAATTTCACAAATGTAATTTTGAATTGGTTGAGAGCGTTTTGATATGACTTTATTTTTATTTTCTAGTTATATGTTATTTTCTTTAACGAAATTGTCAAAAATAAAAATGATTTAATAAAAACAATTATTTTAGTGGCTATTTTGTATTGCAATTTGACAATGTTGCAGAACAATTGAATGTTCTGACACTGCAATTGATATGTTGCAGGTTCATGATGCACTGAAGGGTAGGGCAGTCCACTCAGCATGCTGCATAGAGCCACGAATTCATGCTTCACTACCTGCAAAACATAAGTTACACCACCACCTGCAAAACATAAGTTACACCACCGCCTGCAAAAATAAACTTACAAAAGACAAAAGATTACCTGAAGGGTAAGATGCATCACCATCTAATTGGAGCCATGGTTGGGGAGTTAGGAGGCTATGACAGACCATCTACAAGAAATTTAACCATCATGATAATACAAAGAATATTGAGTAAATGATTATGATGAAGAAGAAGAACCCATCCTCAGTATGCGACCGCATGGACAGACCGAGCCCTTGCTCAAGAAATCTGACCAAGGAGGAATCTGATGACAACATGACCATGGCTCTACATATCTGTCCTCCAACATCCGTTCCCCTGGACATCGACACAGTTTCAAGGGTTATTTTTATCCAATCCACATGGACACAAAGCATCAAAGTTTGGCAAGTTAACCTCTCCACAACAAAAACTATTTCAATACGACATAAGTAAAGTTTAAACACTTACATATATGAACCTAAATACAGAGAATATAGTACAACTAAATAACATGAGACAAAATGAGACACGCGGATATCAAGACATCGGTAAGAGTTGATGGACATTTGAAATGAGTCAACTCATCTGAATCCTTGAATCCTTGAAAAACCAACAACGTATAGAGACAACCATACAAAATTACTTGTAGAGTTTTGTACATGAATTGGATGCATATTTATGTTCACAAATGGCCCTTAAAATTCATTGTGCTTGAAATGGCCCTTCAATCCACTGGAAATATATCAAAGGTAAGACAATCACCATGGGTATAAGACTAGATAGTATGTTGATAAATGACATACTGAATAAATGTGTCATGATATATTATTCTTCTTTTCTTTTGTGTGGCTTTTCATTTTGTTATCTTGGCTTCCTAACGAGGCCGAGTGTTTTATGTGACGTGCATTGATTTTTTTCGTAATGTCCTTTCTGGTAGGGGAGGAAGAAGATTATGGTTGGAAAGAATGCATAAGTCATGCTACAAATGGCCCAACATAATTAGATCGAGGAGTTGGAGGAGAAGGTTGAGAAGCTATGAAAGAACTCAGAATTCAAAGAGAATAAGTTGAAGAAATGCAACAACTTTGATCGTTAGGCCATGTTTCTCCAGAGAAGATTGGAAAAGTTGTGAAAAAGTTCCAAGGATCGGTCTTATAGTGAAAATATTGTCGAGGCCCTCCAACAAAGGCTGGAGAAAATTGTCCTAGATGCTTGTTCCATTGCACAATCAGTAGGTTCTCATTTTTTGGTTCTGTCATTTACCCATTTTTGCATGAACTCTGTAATGAAATTTGAGGCCAATTTTATATTTTGTAATTTTTTCCTCTCTTTCTGAATGCTTTATGTAACCCATTCACAAAGATTATCTATTTATGGGATTTCATAGTTGTATGGAGGGTATATTTCACAATGTGACCATGGATCTACCTATCATTCCTCCAACCTTTGTTCCCCTGGACAATGGCACAATTTCAATGGTTAACGATGGGTATTTCCAAGTGAAA
The DNA here is from genome assembly GCA_900067695.1 of Picea abies. Classification (NCBI taxonomy): domain Eukaryota; kingdom Viridiplantae; phylum Streptophyta; class Pinopsida; order Pinales; family Pinaceae; genus Picea; species Picea abies. The sequence goes on along the minus strand of CBVK0103451041.1, from coordinate 790 downwards.
GAGAGGCTATCCTTTGGTCAGTATTGGATCACACCATCTCATATTCTCATTGGTCCTACACAGTTTCCTACGTTGTCTATATAAGAAGGTCCATATGAATTGATAGTACAATGAATTTAAATTGTATTAAACATACCTGGCTTGATTTGATGTCAATATTGTTGTAGGTTCAGGTGGTTCCATCCCACGAGAGTCTCTGGACTCCACCTCCTTATCGAATTCATGATCGATTACAATTCGAGAAAATGTGTCAGGCGGATGATTTACTGCACCATATTCTCGTTGAGGATTCCTACACATGCTTCTGTGAATGGAGAATTCTTCATAAACCCCAAAGAAATACGAGTTATCCTAGAAGAAGCCATGATTACCAACTATTTTTCTTGGTGGCAGATGAAATTCAAGTCTTTGGACTCTGCCTCGTCATTGAATTCATGATAGATTATATGATCTGGATTTTATGAGCAGAACGAAATGACTACAGATTATTAACAGATGCTTAACAAAGAATATCAAAGATACAGTAAAATTGGTTTTCTATTCAATAAGGAAATAAGATGAAACTGTAAAATGCAGCGGAAAACAAGCTTGCTGGAATGGTGGCGGCTTATCTCTGAGAAGAGATGTGACGACTGTGCTCATTCATAAGAAGAAGATTACAATGAGGCTCTGAAGGTATTTTACAATAAACAAGAATGTAAAAAACCCTAGACATCCAAAAACCTAACCCTAGGAGATGAAGCGCCAAAATTCATGTCGGCCCCGTTTGGGTAAGTTAGTACATCAACTT
>CBVK0103451029.1:0-10611 GCA_900067695.1 Picea abies | reverse complement strand
TTTAAGGTCAAGTATTGTATAAATAGAGGATGTTTTTCCCTCTTAATGATAATAACATAACTTGCTCTCATTTTGTGAGAGAGACTTCTAGCTCTTGTCTTGCATTTTTTGTCTCTTGGAGGTGGTAGCGCAACTTCTTGAAGGTCTTATTTCTTGGTGAAGTGGTGTTATATGCTATTGGAAGGTTTACAACTAGGGTGTGGATGCATGTTTCTTCATGATCTTGTAAGTGTTTTTCTTCAAAGCTTCTTGATTGAATAGTTGTGGTCTAACATTTACATTTATTGTTATCTTGATTTTCTTCATCCTTGAAACCCTAGGGAGCCTACACACAAGTAGGTTGAGGCTTCATGTCCCCATAGCATAAACATTAAGCCATTTGATTCTAGAGGGTTTAGCCTAGCTTTAGCTACACTAGCCTTCTTTTATCTTGTGCTAGTTTTAAGTACAAGTTGAAGAAAGAAGTGATTCTAGGCCTAATTGAGTTTACACCTAGGGTTTACTTCTAGGGTTTGAGAAAGCCTTGCCATTGCAACACTTTTTTCAGCCATAGACTTCTACTCTTAAGCTAGCCGTTTTGCCAAGAAAGTCCTAGGGAGAAGATTGAAGCACTAGGCCTAGCTTTAGCTACACCTAGATAAGCCTTTTCTCTTTAGGGTTAGGGTTAGTGGCCTTGCTTTAGCAACACCATTAAACCCTAGGCCTCTTGTCCCTAGGTTTGAAGTCCTTCTAAACCATTAGCTACCCTTCCTTTTGACTCCATTAACCCAAGCCACTAGTCTAGAACCTCTTGCCTGAGCTTGTTATATCTTGAATCTTCTCAAAACTCTTTCAAAATTGCAAACCCTAGCTAACCTACCTACTAACCCTAGCTGATTTTAGGATAAACTTTAAGAGGATAACGTTGGCCTTATTTTGACTTTTGCTTAGATAGAAAGTTGCGGCCTTGTCTCCTCTTTATAGCCGTGGAATCAAATTGCTTTTTTGTTGGTTGAAAGTATCAAAACGTCCACTTTGGCTAGCTAACCTGCAAAACAACAAAATTATCATAGCTGTGACGTCATACTCCTTATTTCTTGCTTATACCTGCAACGTTTTGACATCTAGCAGCTCTATTGTTTGACATTGAGTTATTGAATGCATTTCTAAGCTAAATTTGTAAAACGTTTTGCTCCTTGTCATCTAATTTGACTCATTGATAAAGCTTGACGTCACCCCTTGTAGCAGATTTTGTATAGGTGACGCAGCAACTTGGTATATGTGAGCTGATTTGACATATTTAATGCATTATTGATATGATACATGGTCTTATATTGAACATTAAATGCTAATTGTCCTTTATGCTTTATTGAGAAGTGATATGACCCTTTGCTTTGTTTAGCCATCATTGACTTCGTCAATAATAGCATTGATTCATAGCTCATATATCAATTTGAAGATAGTCATTGGCTTTTATGAAATACTAACCCATTGCAAGCACATATTCTAGTTGTCTTTGTTTTTGTCTCGCAAACAGGTGCATCAGCAGTGGTTCTATCTTCGTGACTATCTTTTCTTGGGCATCAATCTGTGGAAGGGTTTCTCTTTGACTTGGCCTTTATACATTAGCCTTCCTTTATCCAGATTGACTTAGGGACGTCTCCCTTGGACTTGCCCTCCTAAATAGAAAGAGTTCCCCATCGAGGTGACAGTGGGTGGGGAAGCTCCTGTTACGCCGGTTTCTACCTTTGACTCAAGCTTTCTAACCTTTCCTACAAACCGTGCAATAACAGGGCCCATTTTGGTTGGAGACTTGTACATGTAGCTTGACTACTTCATTATTTTATATATTGTTGATTGGTTAATTGGAGGAAATGTTTCTTTAATCAGACACTAAGCTAGATCTAGGGTTCTCACCCTCAATATTATTATTTTATTCTAAAGGAAGTGAGCTAGACTCTATATAAAGAGTACCCCTTCCTCATTTGTACTCATGGTTGGATTTTTGGAGCTTCCCCTCCTTGGAGCTTAATGGACACATCTTTCTTGGAACATATATGATGTATAAGGGATCTCTCTTTGTTGAGTGCATAATTATTTTGGTGCTTAAAGATTGAAGTGGTATAGCTTCTTCTACATAGGCAAGGCTAGCAACTTGATCCATTGAAAGGTAAAATCTACCACTTGGAAAGAGTTATGTGTGGTAAAATCTCTTTTCTCTTTTATTATCCTAGACAGTGATAATTGATAGTTTGCTTTATATATCTTCTAAGAGTTCTAGCAAGCTTATTGATTTCAATTTCTAGCATAAAGTTGAGTTTCCTAGTTGAAGGAGGATCCTTTTAGACCCCTTGGAAAGAGTTAAGTGTGGTAAAAGCTCTTTTCTCTTTTCTCTTTTGTTATCTTAGTCATTGATAATAGTTTGATTTATATATCTTCTAAGAATTCTAGCAAGCTTATTGATTTCAATTTCTAGGATAAAGTTGAGGTTCCCAATTGAAGCAAGATCCTTTTAGACCCCTTGTAGAATTTTTGCATTAAATTCCAGCAAGCTTAGAGTGAAAATTATTGAGTCTTCTAACCTTATTTCAATTGCTAACACATGAGAAAATAAGCCCTCTTAGATAGCCCCTTGACTTCATTGCCCTTGTTGGATTGACACTAATCTCTACTTGCTTCCATTACCCTTTTAAACCATATAAAAAAAACCCAAAAATATTGTTTTACTAAAGCTACTCTCATATCAACTTGTGTGTCAGTGCTTAACTTTAGTAATCCTATTAGGGATACCCCTCTTGAGCCAGAGGAGAGCTAGCCTAAAGTGAATAGGATAGGTAACTTTGGTGCCAGAGGAGAGCTAGCCTAAAGTGAATAGGATAGGTAACTTTGGTGACAGTGGTGACTATCCTAGTAGTTTCTTATCGAGTTGTAACTTATGGATTAGAGCTTTATCATTAAGTACAAGTTGAAAGGTAATAGGGAGCAATTGTCTTGAATTACATTCCTTCATATTCATAGGTGGTCAATTATTTTTAGGGGGAGGTTCGAGATAACTTCTTCACAAAGACAAACCATTAGTTTATGTACCTGATTTCTCAGCTGTTGCTTCACCTTCTGTACAAAACACTTGACAACTCTAGTACAACATATTGGGTAGTGATTAGAGGGAGTGTTTCTATGCTAAGTCATTGCATTCACCGATTTTTGTCCTAGAAATTCGAAATTCGCCGAATCTGAAGGAAATTCGAATTAATTCGACCCAAATTTGGCGAATCTTGAGAAAAAAATTGAACTCGAGCTCAAATTCGAACCGTACAATGAATAAAATGGGTAAAAAAATTGAGGGTTTGTTCAAATTCAGCCCTAAAATTTGGCAGAGAAGAGAAAAATTAAAAAAATTAAACCCTAGCTGCCTGTTCCGTGTGATTTTCACCTCGTGGTTTTCATTTCTTCCAAGCTCAAGCAACCCAACGTAATTCTCATTGCCTTCGGCCCTCCGTGGAGCTGCATACTCTTTCACGAATTCGCCCGACCCAGTTCCAGCTTCATCTGTTGGAAGAGTTTCCTCCTTGCGGCTGCATACTCATCCGCGAGTCCACCCAATTCCAGAGTCCTCTGCCCGACGAGTTTCCTTCCTGCAGGCCGTAGCCATGGTGTCCTCCATCCGACACCAACATATATTTTTAAATTTTATAATATGTCAAATTTAATGCCGAATTTTATTACAAAAATTTTCGCTGTCAATTTTTTCGTCGAAATTTAAAGTGGTCGAACTCGAATTCAAACCCGGTGACTTAGGCTGTATGGACTACAACAATATGAGGAAGCACAAGAGCAATGAATATATAGGTTGAAATAGAGAGCGCATGCTTTTCTATATATGCATTCCCCAACTTTAGTCCCCTTTCACTGTTCAACATGTTGTTATGTTTACAAAAACCCCTGCCTTTCTTATTTCAGATTAGGTTCTAATTATGTTATTAGTTCATAACTTCATTGTTTGTTTCTAGAATAAGCATAGGTGCTTTCTATTACTAAATTAGATATTGTTTTTTTTTTTTAGATATTGTTATTATAAAAGAATTGGGGTTTTTTTCTGCATTATTGTTTTTCAATTAGGTAGGGTGATTGCATATGTGACCCTATCTCTTTGTGGTGCTTTATTCTAGGTAATTTCTTCTTGTATAATTGGGCACCTTTCCCTGAGCAAGACTTAGATTAGGATTTAGCCTACGTGCTTCACTAAGATGGGGTCATCATTGTGAACCATACAGTCCTCTTAGTCTATAAAAGAGTGACAAGGTATTTATGTAATTGACTTCGACAATGAATAATTTGGAAAGCACCCAAAATTAATCACTTCAGGAAGAATCCAAAGGTAGGCCTAAGGAAAGAGGGAAAAGGGGTTCCTAATTGCAGGGTCCTATTCACTAGAGGATATTGAAAAACGAATAACACTAAGTAATTGACTTTGAAGACAAGAACTTCATAAAGCCCAAATCATGTAGCTACTCTAGTTTTTGAAATGACCCATTTTCTAAAGGCTAAAAGATCCTAAAAGCCATAAATTACAAAAACATGTTAGAGGCGTAAGGACAAAGGGAAAACATATTCTTAATTATTTTTTCTGAGGTGTTAGGTACACACATCAGCCATGGATACAAAGGCCAGTAGGCCATTGAGACAATACATGTCCTTTCATTATGTAAGGAAACAATGGCCCACCTAACGAAGTCATAGAGATGTACCTGCTCTAGTCGATCTATGTATGACAATTTATCCCAACACAGATTGAGTAGTCAAGCATCCATTACTAGATTTTTTTTTTGCCTCAAATACTAAGAGAGCTTCAACAAATTGTACTTGGACACCCTCAAGAATCCCAAACCAAGCCCCCATAGCCCCACTCATTCCCCAAAGGATATCATCAAATTTTCCATTGATACTGTCATGGTGATTGATGATCACAAAGATAGCTCCCCACCTCCACATCTTCCTATGGTGCAAAGTAGTGCCACCCCCTTACCCCTCTTTTATCCTTTTCCTTTTGCACAACGATGTACTCATTATGTTTAGCTTTCACATGGATTCATCCCTTTATACTCACTATTTTTATATGTTTTCCTTTTGTCACTTAAAAGTAGCCTTAACACCCCCACACTCTAGTTTCATTGACCTACTTTGGTCACATGTGGACATTCATAAAGGTATCCCATCTTATCTACTACTACAACTCCCTAAAAGGGAGTGTGCAATCATTGTGAAAGGGGTTGACAGAGAATGAAAAACTACTCCATTACTCAACCTGCTAAATAAAAACAAAAGAGCCAAGAAGAGAGAGGTGAAACAAGAGGATCAATTGAGGTATCATGGGAAAATGAAAGTTGTACAATTTTCCATGGTATTAATAGTGACAAGAGGATGTAATCTTACCTATAAAATGGAGGCTACCATACTACTCCATTTCCCAAAAGATTTGTAAATAAGATAAGATAATCTACTTATTAAGATAAGACAAGTATATTAATGTGCAATGACCACAAAAGTAGGTCAATGGGACTGTTTTGGTACAATGATGTCTATACAAAGCAGGAGCACTAAAGTAGCTCCTATATGAAATCAAGAAGCAAGAAGTAAAACAGAATATAAGTCTAATCTAAAAACCTAGAGAGTCACTAGAGACGTCCACCACATAATCTAAGTTCACACAAAGAACAAGGCTCACTTTCATTATCCCAATCATGACCATATCATGGCAATAGCGTTTTTTCTTGAGTATGGAATGATGCAAATAGAAAGGGTTTGGAGAGCACGATCTATCCTGTTAATGATGTATATCAATCCCCAAACATCCATGCAAAGGAGTAAGCAAGAACCAAAGTTGTCTTGCACAAGAAACCCACCTACATTATTTTGTGGCGTGAGGAGGTAATATGGAAGGGATCATGGATACCAAGGAGGAACCTCTATACGTAATAGCTGGCCAACATAATTTAGAATCGTCTACTACTTCCAAGGTAACTTTGCTTCTATAGTCATCTAGTTAGTTTAGTAAAATTTGGGCAGAACAAATTTTTACATAATAATTTTAAGAACCCGCTAGTTTACACAAAAATGATTTAACAGTCCCTAAAGTAATATCCAAATCCACTTTATAATTGTTTATGAAAGTTATTTATGACATTGAAACACAATACTTGTATAGTTGGGATTCTTAACTGTGTGAATAATCAGCGATGACACCTATGGCCCCCCAAAAAATGGGGCAAGGATGAATTTACAACACCAGTTTCTTTGAGAACTTCGTATGGCATCTCTTCATTCTAATAGAGACATCCACCACATAGTCTAAAGTTCACACAGAGAACAAGGCTGACTGTCATTATCCCAATCATGACCACATCAGGACAATAGTGTTTTCATGAGTATGAATTGCAAATAGAAAGGGTTTGGTGAGCATGATCTATCCCTGTTAATGATGTATATCAATCCCCATACATCCTTGCAAAGGAGTAAGAAAGAACCAATGTTCTCTTGCACAAGAAACCCACCTACACTATTCTGTGGCGTGAAACCCACCTACACTATTTTGTGACTTGAGGAGAGAATAGTACCAAGGATACCAAGGATACCAAGGAGGAACCTCTATAGAAGAAAAAAATCCCTTAAGATGAAGGAACAAAATGAAATGTAATATACACAATAGCTGGCCAACATAATAATCTAGAATCATCTACAACTTCAAAGATAACCTTGCTTCTATAATCATCTAGTTAGTTTAATGAAATTTAAGCAGAACATATTTCTAAATAATAATTTTAAAAACCTGCTAGTTTAATAGAAAACTAACAATTAATAAAATAACTATATAATCTACAGTTTTAATAAAAAACTGATCATTAATAAAATAACTATATAACCTACAGGTTTAGTTGGTTTTTTAAGAATAACTATTTAAAAAAAATGTGTATCTACCTTATTCTGACTGGTGATATTCTTCGTCATCCCTTTTTTCGACAAGTCATTTCTCTCCGCAATGACTGCTAACAAATATTGGAAAAGAATTAGGCTCTACCACCATTCAGATTACATATAAATAAATAATATAAACAGCCCAAACAAACAAACCTTTGGAAGAAATCAAGGGGATCTTAGGTTGAAACAAAAGCATCCACTGTCTCATCTTCTTCCTGGATGGCAAACTGTATCATCAAAGCATCCACTGTCTCATCTTCTTCCTCGATGGCAAACTGTATCATCGAAACATCCCCTGTATCATCTTCTTACTGAAATTTAGTAAACAGATTTCTAAATAATTATTTTACATCATATTAGACCAACTTTTTCAGTGGTTTAACCCCATCTTCTACGGGGTTAGCGGTTTACCTACACGGAGAGTATGAAAGAATGAGGCAGACGGCTGTACGGACCACCCTTCACTGAGATTGCAAGTACCTACGCCAAACATGACAGAAAATGAGGAAGAAAATCCCTCTCTCCTTCCCGACCAATAATTTGACTGGCCAAAAAGGTAAGAATGGACCTCATGTCCTCTTCTTCCTCCAAGACGCCATAAGTATTCTTCATCCTCTCCTGCAAACCAGTTAGAATGAGCATGAAAAGCCCTCACTCCTTCACGACCATGATGATGCCATCTTCTGGATCTCTCAATAATTTCACTGACTTAAAAAAGGTAAGAATCAGACCTGATGCCCTCTTCTTCCTCCATGTACCCAAAATAAGTATTCTTCATCCTCTCTCCTGCAAACCAATTAGAGACGGAAACACCGCCTGCGAGACCTATATAGAAACAACAGCTGAAATAAACCAACACAAACCTGAGCTCCGAAGTTTCTCCTATCAACTTCTTCCTCGATGTCAAAAGCAGTAAGCAAAGCAACTGCCAAATAAATTAAAAGCTTAAATAACAGCATAGAACAACTATTATCAACCAGATGGCAACCATTCTGTACATAACGATTATTAAAAACTTCTGAATTATATACATTAAAGACAAACTATATAAAACAAAACAAACCTGAGCTACAAAGCTTCTCCTGTCTTCTTCTTTCTCGATGTTGAACCACCTTTTAGACAAAAAAGAAAAGGTAAGAATAGACCTCATATCCTCTTCTACCTCCAAGTCGCCAAAATAAGTATTCTTCATCCTCTCTCTTGCAAACCAGTTAGAGATGGAAACAGCGCCTGTGAGACGTATGTAGAAATAACAGCTCAAATAAACCAACACAAACCTGAGCTCCGAAGCTTCTCCTATCAACTTCTTCTTCGATGTCAAAATCAACTGCCAAACAAATTAAAAGCTTAAATAACACCATAGAACAACTATTATCAACCTGATGGCAACTTTTCTGTACATAATGATTATTAAAAACTTCTGAATAATATAGATTAAAGACAAACTACCTAAAACAAAACAAACCTGAGCTCCGAAGCTTCTCCTGTCATCTTCTTTCTCGATGTCGAACCACCTTTTACCTTCTTTCTCGAGATCGAACCGCCTTTTACCTGTTTCAATTCATTCCTAAGTCAAAACCTGTTTCAATAAGCAAAGCAACTGCCAAAGAAATTAAACATTTCAACAATGTCATCTCATATCCGCAATGAATGCAAACAAAGATTGAAAAATAATCAGGCTCTGCCGCCATTTTGATTATATATAAATGATATAAGCAACCCAAACACGTATGGAAGAAAATATGAGGCCCCTAGGTTGAAAGAAGCGGAGGGCTGTACGAACTAGCCCGATTTCTCCGTGGTTAGCGATGTACCCAAACGGAGAGTAATGAGTACAAATGAAAGAAGCGGAGGGCTGAACCATCATAGCTCGACATTGCACGTACCTAGGCTAACTATTAAACGTACTTTTCTTCCTCCAGGACGCCAAAATAAAAATTCTTCGTCCTCTCCCTGCAATTTGACTGCACACCATTGATGAAAGGGAGACTGCACACCTTTTATGAGAGGGAAAGAAACTATAGAATCACAGCTCAAATAAATCAGAACAAACTTGAGTTCCCAAGCTTCTCCTGTCATGTACTTCCTTTATGTCGAACCTCCTTTTTTAACATCTTTCCATACATTAACTGGGTCAAAACCAATTAAGTGGGTCATTATCGACCAGGCGGCAGTAATTCTGTACATATTTGTTAGCAAATCTGTACATATTTGTTAGTAAAAACTATCCGATTAGTAAAAAACAAACTTATACCTGTTCGTCCACTCCAATGAATAACTTCACAGAAATCCAAAATCGCAGGACGTCCTGCAACTAAAATAAAACACTACCAACAGACCGCCGGAGTTAGCTGTTTGCAACTAAAATAAAACACTACCAACAGACCGCCGGAGTTAGCTGTTTACATCAACCGAGAATGAAAGAGATGGACAAAATGTGTATATCTAGCTGATTTGATTCAACGCTAAGTATGAGGAGCAGAGCTATAGGAATGGCATACAATAAATAAGAAAGGACTTATCATATTCTCCATGCTTAATTCTTCATCTCATCTCCCCAGATTCACTGCGAAAGCAAACCATTTATAAGAACGCCTTTGACATATAAAGAAACATATATAGAAACAATTGTGCCATCTTCTTCCTCAATGGCAAACCCTCGTCTGTTCCTGTTGCACATCAGAGATCATTTCAAATTAGGTCACAACTAGCTTTACCTAACGACTATCTTTATATCTATGGTTAAAACAACTATTAGAACTCTATGCATGCCCATTATCTACAAATTTACAAGGCAGCTTCCCATGAAACACATACCTCCTCGTAAATTCATAGAAATCGAAGATAACGGGCTTCATCTACATCCATCTATCTTCTGCTCTACATCCTGCAACTAAATAAAATTCTGAACAAGCAATGCAAACACAAAGGCGAAAAAGGATCAACAAAATAAAAATCAACAAAAATCACCACCCATTATCAAAACAAATGGAAAAACCGATCAAGAAAATGGGCTGTAAAAAAAAAAAAATATGGACAAGACACAAGCCAAACCAGTGCAGCGAACCAGACAAATAAGTACAAAGAAACAAGCCAAGCCAATTTCAAAGTAGAGAAGAAGATAACACGAAAGTGAGAGCATGTTGTGTGTATGAGAACGCCTTATATACCCTCTCCATCCTCCATTTCAAACGGTCATAAGCGAACTGATAGCTTTTTAGTAGGAGAGCGGGCATTCCATCCGCATCGAGTGCCATGAAAAATTTGAATTCACTAAATAACAACACAGCGGTTGTTTAGAACCTGAATTTTCAGGCGAAAATATAAGTGGACCATTTCTTCCGATTTTAAATTTTATATTCTTAAATATTTTCTTTGCCTTTAAAAAATTAAGATGCATTTTTAACTTTAAAAGAGCTCGTGAGTGGGCCTAATAGTTAAGAACACGTGTTATTCTCGGGGAGGTCACAAGTTCAAAAGCCCAAAAGGAAGGAAGGATCCGCAAGCGAGTAAGAAAAAGAAGCGCAAACGATGATAGTGCGACTTTCTATTATTAGAAGGACATCAGAAAAGTTGTATAAATAACAAAAAGTAGATGAAGACAAATAGTCAATTAATTGAAGATGGCTATGCCATGCATTTTAATGGGTTATTTTT
>CBVK0103451028.1:0-16858 GCA_900067695.1 Picea abies | reverse complement strand
ATATATATATATATATATATATAGAGAGAGAGAGAGAGAGAGAGAGAGAGAGAGAGAGATGCGTATGTGAGTATGAGGAGGTGCGCATGAAAGAGAATTGAGGTTATGGAAATATTTCGAGTGTGATAGTCAGTTAGTAAGAAGGAGTTTAGAAAGGATATGGTGTCTTGTGTTATTACTTGTTTTTATGCATTCATGAATGATGATATTCTTCACAGAATGAATTTAGTCTAGGAATTGGTTATGATGGAATGTTCATGTATGGTTGTGATTGTTAGGTAATAATCAAGAACATACATAAGTTAAATGATTCATGCGTCAACCTCCATTTCCCTTACTGCTGCAGAAACCTGGTTCCTGCAACCCCAATAGATACCTGTAGTGAGACTTCATCTGCGCAAGCAGGTGATGCCGAAAGGGTCAGTGTCTTGAAGGTTTTGTTGGTCACGGTCAACCTGAACCCTGGGTCTGATAACCCCTGCGCATACAAGAAGCAAACAACAAATGGTTCTATTGTCGGGACCGAGAATTTGTGATTAAGGGAATGTTTTGGAGGCTGACTAAGAAAGAAATCATTGACTGGTTGGAATGAAAAGAGCGGGACTTCGCACGACAAGAGAATAGGAACCCTCGAGTGAGTGACGAGCAATGGATGCAAAAGTATGTGTTCACCGATCAACATGAAATTTTCTTTGGCGAATTACCAGAAATTATGACCAAGTGGCTAGAAAGGTTAGTAGAGAAGACATGAAGGTTTAATGTTGCAACACCGAAGAATTGGATCCTGAAATTGGTAAGGAAGCTAAATCTGGTAAGTAACCCAACTACTCGAGCAATTGATTTTTGGTTGGATAATATACTAGGGGGTTATGTTACAAAATTTGTCATAGATTGCATTCAATAATATAATGTTGTAGAAAGAAAGTTTTTCAAAGGCCCACGTGGAAGGTTCTTGAAATCATTGAATATGTGGATAAATATGCTATTATGTGAAAATCATGTGATGATAATGGAGTCCAACAACTAAACGGGCTTTGCGCACATAGGGGAGTTGGAGCATAATAGAAGGATCTCCTGAGAAAGGGGAGGAAGCCATGAAAGAGGAACGAAAAAACTGAGGATGCAAGAAAGTAGTACATTAGAGGAAGACTATTGTAATGATCCCAAGCCATTATGCAAGGATCATCACGATTTTGGTGTCTTTTTAAAACTTTTTTTGGTTGTGGTATTTCGTCAAACAGTTTGTTGATCTATTTGTCTAGATGTGTTTATATGTGTGTATGCAGCAAATAACATAAAGAGATAACCATGGAACATACCTCAACCATATGCAATAAGATAGACAAGCCAAAACATCTCAAATCTTCTTTATTCATAAAATAGAAGAACCTGCTACAATGGAGATGTCGATCTAGAATGCTCAATAGATGGCCAAGATGATAGACAATAGATAACAAGTATGAGCTGCTACAAAATGCTCCCAACAATACAAAATAAGCTTCCAAAGGCTAGATAAGAGATGAAGACCAATGCCAAGTGCCAAACCCCTCACTACTGGAAGATGCCACACTCTGCTAGATAACTGAAGCTCCTCAACAATTCGGCCCTGGTGCCAAAGATGTCCAATCACCTCCAGAAAGATGCCAAACAGTAGATCGGGTGATGGTAAGAACAACCCAGGTGCCCGAATCTCCAAGATCCCTCTCAACCTCTGTAGATCTGAACTCCTCCACTGAATGGTGTGTCCCACTGGATGACTGAAGCCCTAGATAATTCGGTCGTGATGAAGGAGGACTCCAAATGCTCTGAAACTCTCCACAATGACAGATCAAGACGCTACAATGAGAACCCAAGTGCTCAAATCCTCAAAATACCAGTTAGATCCTTAGATCTAGCTACCCTCCAAATAATGGTGCACCCTCCTCTTAGGAAAACGACCCACTCTCAATACAAATCGATCCTCCGCTAAAAGACTCCGGAAAACCACCAAGAATGATGCCAAGACACCTGCTAAGGAAACCCAATACCTGGAATTCCCGAAATCCCTTCTCCTCAGCTAGGATGAATCCTTCCTCAATGAATGGTGCACCCCCCTTGCTGGAAACCCCCAACTGGTGCGCCCTCTCCTTATCTGCACCAATGTTTTAAAAACCGAAACCGTTACCGGAAGCGTTCGAGGGTCCAACCGGAACCGGAACCGGAACCGGTAGTAAACCGGTCAAACCGGTTTCAATGAACCGGTCTTTTAAAAAATACATAAAATATTTAAATTTTAACGAAAAAAATATATTTTTAAGATTTTAAATCATGTTTCCAAAGCATTAGAGACAACATATCCAAAGTATGCTCATGAATATATCAAAACGACACCAAGTGCAATACATATCTAGAGATCGGAACGTAAATACATAATCAATGAGGCTCTATATGGCCTCTACAACATCAAATAACATACTAAGTTAGAGTCACTGACTCACTGATACTATAGGTGGGATACATATCTAGAGATCGGAACATAAATACATAATCAATGAGGCTCTAAATGGCCTCTACAACATCAAATAACATACTAAGTTAGAGTCACTGACTATAGGTGGAAATGCCAATGAAAAGTACAAAATAGCTATAGGGTAGATACTAGATCCGTAGATGAAAGAATCTCATAGCTCATGAGTCGTGACTGTCAGTAGTCCTCCATGTCATAATCATCAAGATTGGCATCACTACCACTGCTCTCTCCTCCATCCTCCTCCTCCTCCACTATATCCAATGCAATCCGTGCATTTGTTGATGTGGACTCTGGAGGATGACCCCTCAAGAGGATCACCATCATCAAAAGTGACCGACTCTAGCACTAGTTCATTAAGATCCAAGTTGGCTGATGCCAACTCAACACTGTTGTTCAAACCCATATTATCAGAAAACACATCCCACATCTTTGTCTTTCCCTACAACCACTCTTCTCTCTACTTGTATATAAGACAGAGGTTGGTGTGCACATACACTACTAAGTCACCTGACATGACGACAAAGAGAAGCATTCAATAGATGAGTTTGTACTTGAGTGAAGGGTACATTTTTACTGGGGTCATGACAAAAGAGTTCAACAATCAATGCCACCAACATCGAGGTACATAAAAGGCTTGGTTCTCTTGATTAAATGTCAGTTCCATACTCTCATACATGATAGAATCCAGTGGAAACATTGCAATCTTGCCAATCTTGAAATCCTGAAAATTGTTAAGTCTGCTGAATTTTGAATGAGACCTAAAATTCTACTTTCTCTATATGAAGTCCAATGAGGTTGGAACCACTCTCAAACATCCTGAAACCATTAAGAATTTTAGTAAAAAATTTTAAGCAGGCTGACACTTTCCATCGACTCGCGGGTTATTGGGAAAGTGTCGCGGGTCAATGAATGTGTCGCGGCACATTCAAAATGTCGGAAATGTCATGACATTTTCAAACGAATATTTCGGCAGGGTTAAAGTTTCGGCAAATGTTGCGACACTAACGTTATATCACCGACATATTCAACAGTGATCGAGTTTACAATTCCATGCTTGCTGATATAAGACCACCTCCTGGTTCAGCTCTTTTACGCTACCCAGATTCCTTTGATCCAGAGATGGCATTTCAGTTGAGAGAAAGGAACACTACTACACTCAAGGAGATGCAGGACAGTGCAATTAGTGTGGAAGCTAATTTGTTGATCAAAAGATCAAAGTTGGAGGCAGAATACAAAAAGAACAAAGAAAAGGAGCAGCTGAAATCTTCAGAAGCTAAATTGGACATTCTAGAAAAAACCATGGAAGAAATGCTACACAAGATTAGCATAAAAGAAAAACTTGATGTTCAAAGGCATCACGTCCCATTGATCTTAGAGAAAGAAAGAGTCACTTTTCCCAAACACTTTGTAGCTCACCCTTGGTATCATGGATTGGAAAACGATCATTTCATGTATTCAATTCACGACACAATCAAAGATGAAACTCCATCTCAACTTGTAGAGGAACAACCAGATCATATGATATGCATGCTTGATGACATTTCTTACCTGGATAATCTACCCAAGTATGATCAGTATGATGATGATTATGTGGCTGAAATAGATGTTGACTGTTCAAAGCAATCAACATCATGTTGTTGGCAGGAAGAAGATCAGTTACAACTCAAATATGACAGTCATCCTGTGCATAGTGAGTATGACAGCAAGGAGGAAAATGCAACAAATTTCAGAGTAAGTGAAAGATCTATGCCTTTATGTTTCTCTTCATCTCAAATTTTGAGAGCAAAGTATACACCGATTGTTGACAGTAAATATGAAGAATGTTTTGATCACCCAATTGAAGATGTCATTGAGGATATGGAAGTTGTTCTAG
Organism: Picea abies; assembly: GCA_900067695.1. Lineage (NCBI taxonomy): Eukaryota > Viridiplantae > Streptophyta > Pinopsida > Pinales > Pinaceae > Picea > Picea abies. The sequence continues at coordinate 12,476 of CBVK0103451028.1, read as the reverse complement.
ACCCAAAATTGCAGCCCTTGAGATACATTGATTTTCAATTTCTGGATGAAAGCTTAGAGCCCGAGACAGAGTATGAGTTAACCCAAATTAACTCTGTACCATTAAGCTTTGATTCATTTCAATTTTTGAAGAAAAGTTTTAATCATGTCATGGATGATAAACACACAGAAGGTCGAGAACTTTCATTGGAACCAATGCAACAAACATCTCAGTTCCAACAAGATCCAGTAGCTGATTTCTTGGACGACTTGTGTTGTCAAAGTCATGGTTCATTGGCCAGCTATGAACTTAAAAGAGGTTATGATATAGACATGATTAGGCAGTCTCTTTCAGGGTCTGTTTCAGCAAGAGTCTCATTTCAAAGTTCAGCAGAAAATTTGCAGCCATATCAGAAATTGCATGAAGATGCAAAAAGCATAGATACAGTGCCAGATCATGTTGCTAACTTGTCTAAATTTAAAAATCAAGGAACAAGTCAGTTCTACCTTGATCCTATAGTTACCTATATGAAGAAATTTTTCACTGCAGAGCCCCAATCTATCTCTGGCATTACTTTTGTTCTTCAGGATTGTCAAGGTCTTTGTTGTAAAGATCCATCATGTTTTCAGCAGTGGCCATTACACTTTGCAGTTTTGAATCTATGGACAAAAGGTCAAGTTGCCTTTTTGACTGTGCAAACGAGCAGGCAAGCAGTCCAATGGTCTCAACAACTACTTGATTGGCTTCATTGGCATTTTTGTATTATTTGATTTAGCATGATTTTCAACAGTATAGGGTAGGTAGGAGACTGTGAATAAGCTCAACATTCCAAGCATCTCTTTTCAGTAGTGTTCATTTTGATTGGGTTTCAGTTGAAAGATCAAAACAGGTACAGGTTGCAGAATAAGATTTTGGGATCAACTCAATGAATAAAACACCGGTCTGCATGTCCAGAGTTCAATGGTTCTTGACACCTCCTGAAAGAGCTACCATCCTGACCCAAAAACGAAGGTATTACTGATAAATTGCAAGTTAGTTTAATGTATTTTTGGCATCGGATCGTTAAGAATGCGAAATACATAAAGCTTATTATCTGGTTGCGGAATATCAAATGTGACTTTTACTTGATGCTTATTAATGAATAAAGAGATCAACCATTAATATCCATGCTACAAATGAAGAGAATAGAACAACAAAACAAAAAGAGAAATAGAGACAAGAGGTTGATAACGGAGTTCACCAATCGTTGACTACATCTCCGGGCCCGCTTCCAAGTGGAGGACCTCTTTATTGCTCTCTAAAATGCTCACAGTTCTCTTACAATTGCTCTTTAAAATGCTCACAGTTCTCTTACAATTGCTCTTTGTTATTACATAACATGCTTCAAATCTACTGTGCAAGACCTCCTTGCTCAGATTCAAGTATGCTCCATCAAATTCCTCTCAAAAACATGGCAAAAATGCCCCTCAAAACATAAGAAAAGGCCAAAATTTACAAACTGCCCCTTCAAAACCCTGCATCAATCAGTCTTCTCCAAGCTTCAAAAAGCCTGGTTTTTATAGTTTTCAAGCTTAGATGAGGAAGCCCAACTTCCCCTAAAGATCTGGCCTCTTTCTGGGATCAAATCCCCCTTCAAATGGCCTCAAAATCCTCAAAAAACCAATTTATGGGCATAATATCAGTCAAAATCCCCAAAAACTATACAAAAAACCCACTTTTTCCAAAAATTACACAGTGTAGCCCCTTTGGGCTAGGCATGCGCCCCCTATAGTTGGTCATATGCAATCTCATATGGCCAAGCGCTAGCCCTTTGGGCTGCACGCTGGCCTTGAATAGGCTCCAACTCTTGGTTACATGGCGCATTCCATGGAACCTTCAGCCTAAAGATGAAACGCGCGCTCCCTTCAAGGGATAGCCCCTAGTCTTGTGGGATCTCCGAACACCGAGGGCGGAAAGTTAGAGGCGTTGGTGGTTATTGGCCGCGCCCCTGTGGTTGCATGCGTTCTGACAAACGACCATGGGTTGGGGCTTAGCCCTAGCCCCCTCCCTTTTGCGCCATAACAATATATGAAACATATATATAAAGTTGTGGGTTATGTTTAACAAGTAACATGTTTGGCGCGTTGGTAAAAGGACCTTTCCTCAAAGCGCTTGGGCTTTGCTATCGGTCGTGGGTTCAAAACCCATAGACCTCAAAATTTTTTGGAACTTATCACTTCGACCATTGACTTGGTGCCACGTGGCTGCCCATGCCTGAGCCACATGGCACCACCACATTTGCCTGAATATTGACAAGTGTCACTCTGCCATTGGTCCAAGTCTGCACCATTTGCCCAGTCACCTGTTGCCACTTGTCTCTGCCACATCAGCATCATGAGGTGTCTTTCGTGATGTCATGCTGATGTCAGCATTGACTTTTTGCCAGTCCTTTGACTTTTTAGCAGATTGAGAATCTGATCAGAGTGCGATAACTCTCGCATACGAAGCCAGTTTGAGAAAGTAAATATATGGCTGGAATCAGCGTGACGAGCCGGTCGCAATGGAATTGATTTCAATCCATTTCGAGAACTTTCATTTTTGAGCATTTTCTGAGCCTGGGGAGCCTCCTGGATCACATCCCCAGGTGGAGCCTATGTTGGGGTCCTATAATCTAGGTAACTTGATTCTTCAGCTGTTTATCTGGCGTTGCTCCTGTGATGAAGACATCTAGCTTGCTGGGCTCGATTGATTCCTTTTCCCCCTCCATCCATTTCGCCCGATCCTTCGTCACCTTGCTGCGCCCTTCATTTCCTCATCCTTCACTTCTGCACCCCTTCGCCATTTTCGTCCCTACATTGCAATAAACAAGCTCAGGATAAAAAAACATTAAGTTAGTTTCTTAATAATTAGGTTAGTTTATTAGAAAAAACATTAATCTAAAATTAAATGAAAACAATATAAAATCAATTAAAAAAATAAAACAATAATCTAAAAACATTAATTAAAAAAAAATTAAAATAAAAAATATAATCATCATAAATAAAAACAAAATATAAAAAACATACATAAAAATAAAATAATAATATAATACATTAATGAAATTAAAACAAAATAATATAAAAACTAAAACTAAAACACATAATAAATAAAACGTAATTTAAATAAACACACAATAAAACAAAACTAAAAATTAAAAAAAAAACAAATATTAAATAACATTTAACAAATAAAACAAAAAACAAAAATTAATCTAAATTGTCCTAAGTCACGCACTCCCTGCCCCCCCCCCCCCCCCCCCCCCAGGGTTGTTGATTCTTGCACCCAGGAAAGCTATTCTCTGTAATATTTTTTAGATCTACCAGTAATAAAAGGGACAATACACAGGATTCCTGCGTGTCGATGTTGGTGATGTGCTTTCTTCTCTGTTAATTGTTATCCTACTTTCTGATCATTCTGTTTGCTATATCTAATCGTTTAAAAGAAGTTTAAGTGCAGACTTTATCTTTGATACTCTGTTCCTGGCTTTTAATGATCTGAATGTTTTTCCCTCTGATATTAAAGCAAAGAAATTCTTAACTACTTCTCTGTTTTAATTGATTATCTCCCACGTTTCTATCTTTCCATCACCTTAACTCAGAAAGATCCAACATTCTCATTACCTTTCCCTATGAAGAAGCCTAATAAAAGTTGTACCTGATCTCAATCATTAACAGACCCCATAGCCCAATGGGATTCTAAAGCAGTCCTTCAGCCAAACACCTCAAATCCAGAAACAAACCTTTGTCCTCATAACTGGCCTAATACCCAATCTGAACAAAGCTATATCAAATAGAGAGATCCCTCTCTGAGTTTAGGAGGGCTAGATCCTAAGCTCCAAAGCGGTTCTGACGCTGCCTCCACAGCCTTGGGAAAATAACAGAGTGCTAACATAGTGGACTGGAAGAGTACTTTCGGATGTTGCTTTAGTTTGGGATCAATGTGATCTCATGGTTGAGAAGGAAGCAGACATCAATGGCACTCAGTACAACAGAGGCTGAGTATATAGCAGCCAGTATTGCAAGCCATGAAGCAGTGTGGCTTTGAAATATTCTTGTAGGACCTCATCCGAGACATTATGCATAAGGGAGCAGTGAAGCTCCAGTACACATCCACAGATGAGCAGATTGTGGACATTCTCACCAAACTTCTGTCCAACGCAATAGATAGATGAATAGCATTAGGCAGACATTCTCCCAGATTCGTCATGTCGATTTGACCAAGGGAGAATGATACATTCACTCAAAGGATTAGTCATGCTGACTTGGCTAGTGGAGAATGGCCCATGCACAGTCTTTCTCCTATTCGTCATGTTGATTTGACTAGGAGTGAAAAAGACTCGAGGTGGTCCAAAGACAAGCTTGGCGTGATACAGAATGTCCACCCTCATTGAGAGGGAGGTGTGTTGTTTCTTCTCATGCCAGCTAACCCCTCTGGCCAAGGGTTAACTATATCAGTCATGCGACTGAGGGGTAATGCACTTTCGGACATGATGAGAGAAGATGCATTACACACATAGTCGTCAGGACTATGGGAGTAGCTTCGTGCTACTGGATGAGACTATAGCTATGGTTGATAGCATTGTAGTAGTTGTGTGCTGCTAGTTGATTGCTGCATAGTTATTGAGACATCAACAATGATTATGGTTGATGGCATTGTAGTAGTTGTGTGTTACTAGCTGATTGCTGCATAATCATAGGTATTACTATGGATGATGGCATTGTAGTAGCTGTGTGCTACTAGTTGATTGTTGCATAGTCATACAAATGACTATGTCTGATGGCATTGTAGTAGTTATGTGCTACTAGCTGATTGTTGCATAGTCATGGAGGTTGCAGACAATGATTATGGTTGATGGCATGGTAGTAGCTTTATGCTACTAGTTGATTGTTGCATAATCATAGAGACTGTGATACTGCATGGTGGTAGCTTGTGTAGCTATCAGTTGATTGCAGGAGAGAGACATTGTGTCTCTAGATAGTAGTTGTGTGCTACTTGGAGTGGTTGTGTACCACTGGATAGTAGTTATGTACTACTATGGATCGACACAGTCGTGTTCTACTGGATGGCATTGTAGTAGCTGTGCACTACTAGCTGATTGCCATGGAGACTACCAGTTCACATTGGGAGTAGCTGTGTGCTACTTGATTGCAGAGACTATGACAGATGATTCGAGCTACCGATGGCATTGTAGTAGATGTGTGCTACTAGTTGATTGCAGAGTAGTCAGTGGACTACTAGATGAAGACATCGTGAAAGATACCTCCCTATCTAAGAGGGAGTGTTGATGTTTGGTAGTTGGGAGAGGAACTTTCCCTCCTAGATGACCTTTCTTAGATGCGAAGAAGATTTCAGAAGCAAGAGATCCATTGGACAGATGTGAAAATAACCTAGAAGATAAGTTCGCCCAGAAGAATAAAGAATATTGAAGTGGCACCTTTCCAGAGGAGAAGTTGGCCTAGTCAAGTGGTCAGGAAGACTATAAATAAGGAGGCGCCTTGGCTCATTTGTTTACTCACTCACAATCTCTCAGCTACACAGAAGCTAGGCGCAAGTTTGGAGAAGGTGATGCAGTTGCTGCAATGACAGAGTTTCTTCATGTTCAGTCTTTCTGGTAACACTCTCTTGTGCACTACTCTTGGTAGTGGTGTGCTATCTTGGCATTGTGTTGTTGCAGCAGTTGTGGTGGTATTTTTGGTTGAGCTAGGGTTTATCTGTTTGGACTTGCTTTGTGAAGGGAATCTATCTAAGAAAGGTTGTTGGGTTTTTCCCCCATTTGGGGTTTTCCCAAGATAAATCTCTTGTGTTCTTTTTGTCTCTTGTTTATGCTGCTACTGCTCAGTACATGATATATATATATGTTAATGGTAATGAAGTAAAAGAACACTAGTAACTCTAATTCTCTCTAAATAAGGAAAATCTAACACTCATCACTCCTTGATATGGAATGGACCATCCCTTTATCGTGGTAGAGTGGACAAGGGACAAGAATGGTGTTAGCAATTTCATATCTAGGGAAGAAAAAGAAGCTTGGGTTTGATGTAAGTCTTCTTTATAGATGTTTCACCCTAATTGGAATAAGCAAAGCATGGATTATGGTGGGCAGTGTTATCGCACAGTTTGTAGCTAGGTCAAAAGGCTAGAAGATAGAGGCCAGATTGGCGTAACAGGAACCTACCCCACCCAATGTCACCACGATGGGGAGGTTCTTTCTATTTAGGGAGGTTAGGCCCAGGGGAGACGTCCCCGGTAACCTGGAGTTTTGAAGAGGCTAAGGTATAAAGGTCAAAGTGAAATTCCCTCTTCACAGATTACCACCAAGAGCAGATAGTCCGACTAAACAACCAATAATGAAGTGTAGGTCCAAATGAGAACACCTGCCCGGAACAAAGCAACAGCAAAACAATACATGTAGGCTATGATTCAATGGGTTAGTACTTCATACAACTATCTGATATCAATATATTAGCAATTATGACAATAGATATTGACAAGATCAATGTTTATTAATAGAGCAATGGAACAATATCAATTCATCAATAAATATCAAGATGATGTAGCAAACAGTGTATCCAATCAATCCCTTACTCAATAAATGCTTCAAAACACCATCTAATTGCCTATAAGGAGGAATTGTTGCGTCAAGATGGAATAACCAAGGATGACGTCAGCCTTATTAGGGTTAGTAGTTAGTTAGGGTTCCAATTTATAAGAGTTTGAAAGTTTGTTTGACCATTATCACTTCAACATTGGAGACCTAAGATCAGTGCCTAAGGGTAAATGGAGTCAAATTAAGGGAGGATGCAAAGGTTGAAGGGAAAAGGCTAAGGACTAGAGGCAAGGGTTCTGAAGTGTTGCAATGGCAGGGCCCCAGAAACAAAACCCTAGGGGAAAGAGGCTCACTCCGGTGTTGCTTAAGAAAGGCCTCGTGCTCTTTCATCCTTCCTTAGGTTTAACTTGGCAAAACGACTAGCATAAAAGATAAATCAAGACACGAGAGTGTGGTGAGGGAGAGTGTTGCAAAGGCAAGGCTCTATCACCAAACCCTGGAAGCAAGACGACCCTAGGTGTAGATAACCTAGGCCTGGGACGTCTCCTCCTTCTTGACTTTTAAAGGGATGGCTAGCACAGGGGAAGAAGCAATAAGAGTGTAGCAATGGCTAGGCTCTTCCTTCCTTCTTCAATGGCTGAAAATTTCTCTTTTAGGGGACATGAGACAACGACCTACTTGTGTGTTTGCCCCCTAGGGTTTTAAAATCAACAAAATTTATAATAAATGCAAGAATATAAGAATACAACCATTCAATTAAGAAGTTTTGCAGAAAAAACACTTACATATCATGATGAAATAGCATTGCAAACCCTCGTTGTAAACCTTCCTTCAAGAGAAATGCCAAAAATGCCAAGAAAAGCCTTCCTTCAACAAGTGCGCCTCACTCAAAGAGAAGAAATACCCAAGTAGGTCGCAAAAATCAGACTCACTAATGAGTGAGTGTTGTGTTATGTCAAAATGAGGATAAAACTCCTCAATATATACTGTATCAATGTCCTTTAATTAAATTTAGGTCATAAAAATTAGACGACAAGGCTTTAAACCAAAATCATACTGTTTTTACATTAAAATGTCAAATTAAAACCCTAACTGAGCTGTAATAAAGGTAAAAGCCCCTTCAAGGGAGGCACTAGCCCCTTTTAGGGCAAATGAGACATCCAGGAGCAAAACGTTAGCCCCCCAGCGACTTCTCCAACATGCCACACGTGCCACTGCTGCTCAGTCTGCCTCCAAGACTGACCATGAAGCTGGATGACGTCATGGTAAGGATAGGGGCGCTCTGAGCCTTCCAAGGCCAACGTCCCACTAAAAAGGGGGCATTCCCCTTAGGTCGGGCTCTGCCAAAGTGCCTCTGGTGAAATGTCCTCTTCTTCTCCGGTGCAAAACCTCGGTCAAACACTGTCCTGTCTCTGCCCCTCTGACGTGGTCTCAGCAATCATCTAATGGGCTCTTCAGCCCCATGGAGGTCCGACCTAATCATCTCCCCATGTGTACCGGTCCAAATGGTACCTATCCATCGGGCATGGCCTTGCACATCAAAAACTACGCCTCATTAGTCACAGGGATCATAGCAATGTTAATCACATTTCATCATTAATATTATCAAACATATGCATAAAAACCCTGATATATCATTCAATAGCTCAAAGACATTACAAAAACCTACAATACAAGGTCGAGAAAAAGGACAAGATACCCTATTGGGCTAGTATCCATAAGGAAAGAAAAGTTTCCAAGGGGTTTCATCCAAGCCATGTAAACGAGGTGAAGTGGTTTAAGGGATGTCCAGACATACAAGTATAGTGAGAGCCAGGGATGCATGATATTACCTGTGGGTGCCTTTGTAGAAGGCAAGCTGTACCTGTCATGGATGCAATTTTTTCCAAGCCCCTTCTTGCCTTTATTCTTTTCTTTATTTGCTTTTTCTTCTTCTTTTTCTTTTTATTCAAGGGCTAACCAAAGGACACTGCCTTGGCGTGGTGACCAGAGTTGACAGTGTTACCCACAAGTACTTTCACAAAGATGATAAGGTTGGCTCGTGATGAGACCCCCTCTCCCTTGGCCATGCAACCAAAGGTCACTTCCCTGGCGTGGTAACCAGATGGTGGCAATGTCATGCTGTTAGGTACCCATGAAGATAATAGGTTGGCTCGTGATGAGACCCTCTATCCTCTTGATTAGGTCTTGTTTGTTATTTTTTTCGGGTCCCTCTTGTTTCTTGCTGAGAGGCATTTTATTGCCTTCTCGGGGATCCCTGGGCGAAGCATCTCGAGGTTTTATTTCTAGGCTTTTATCTTTTACCAGCTGCTTTTACCTTCTGGGCCTTTGGCCCCTTCTTCCCACGAGATAAGGTGCAACCCCACAAATAGATCATCCTAATGCTTGGACAAGGGGAATAGGACAAATGAGCGGGAGATAAGATGGAAAAGTGGTGGTATGATGGGAGTGGATGATGGCTCTTCAGAAATCCCCCAGTGGCAAACCAAAACCCTATGGGTACAGGCTTGCTAGGGCACCTAGTCAATCTCCCCAAGCATGGTCAAGTGGGCCAATGTAAGATCCAAGCATTTGTCAGAGATAAAAGGGATCAAATGCATACATTTAAAGGTTATAATGATCAAAAGTGACACATACCATGATACCTGGACCAATTACCTCATGGAACAAGAGCCTTCTCCGATACAAGACCAAGCCGATGGTGATGAATGTTGTTGCTGCTGACAAGACGAATCTGACAAAAGAAGAAAAGGGTGGGCCCTCCAAGGCCATGTTCAGGTCAATCCTGCTCTCGATACTCCATGTCTAGGACCTGTGGGCCTCGAGACATGATCTCCTAGTTATCCCTAGAAATCAGGGATAACATCTGGCTCCAACTCGGGGACATGTGCTCACCGTAGAGCGCATGAGAACCTCAACATCTCTAGCATAACCTGCAGACCTGCTCAACTCGATAGGGGAATCAGTAACAAAAATGGGGCAGTAATGCCACCCCAGCATATATAGACATATATATAAATTGAAGTAAAACAATCAATATGCAAATGTGAAGCAAAGTACCTACCTTTACCTACCTGTTGGTTGGATATTCGATGTAGTCAAACGACCAGTGTAGCCAATCCAGCAATGTCCCGCGATACCTGCCCTTGTGCTTCATCACAAACCAAAATAGTGATAGATCAAGCACAAAAATGTCATGAGTTAGAATTTATATTAGATCATCGAAAATCTCAAAGTCTAACTCATGGAGGCGGGTGGGAGAGATAAATTCCTGCCAAGTCCATCTTTGAGGAAAGTACTCAATCCATTTCAAGAAAGGGTCATGAAAAATGCAAGGTTCAGAAAACTGACTCAAAGGGCCTGCAAACTGGCTACCAAGGACATCCTCACGCTCTGAAGTCAAGGAAGGGATCAAAGATCTAGCAGATGACTAGCAAGTTATCAAGGGAAAGTCGAAAAACTGGGATAACTAACTCAAACTTGTAGTACCCAACCAACCGTTGGAGTCTAGGGTTTGCCTAAGAGGAAACTCAACATTAAAAATATACTTCCCAACTACACCTTTAATGGAAAAGCACGACAAAGTAATAATAGGTAGCTAGAGAAAAGGGTCATGAGAATCCTTCTTTAGGCAAACAATATTTTTACTCCTATCAAAATCCGAGCATAGTGGCGGTTGATAGTCATCTTCATAGGGTAAATCTAAGTGCTTGGAGTACTCATCAAAGGCCTCAAGGTAAGACCGAAAATCATTAGGCAAATACTGTACTTGGCCCACCTTGGGTGTTTGTGGAGAGCCAGTAAAAATCTCATCTCCTTGTTGCCACTAGTCAAGAGAAGTCTGCTGTGATAATTGCAAGGGCAACACTTGGAAATGACTCTCAGTGTCATAGATGGGATCCAGGTCATAACCAACTATATCCCACCTACGTCTCCCAACATGTATGAACTCATCAATATTACCAACAATGCCACTATCCGTGTCATAACATGCAGGGTTTGAAACATTTGAAAACTCATTCTCCTCCTCATTTCCTTCATCATAAAGTAAAGCATTATCAAAAACTAGGGGGGGAGGGCAACTTACTGTTTCTTCTTGCACAGGAACTTCGAGGACTTTGGTGTTTTCAGCATGCATTACGGTCTCATCCTCAGGAATTACCCCTTCTTTTTCAGTTGTGCAGCACGGAAGGTCTAATTCTTTTGGGAATTCCATTCCTCCTTCATTTTCTGAATCATGTGACAAGGTGTCATCGGAATCCTGAAATGGAAAGAAACTAACCTCATCTTCCTTTTGTTGTGCAGGAGAAAAGGGCTCTTGGATTGCTTCATCAGAGGGAGGGGCACAGGTTGATACTTCATCATTTTGCTTAGGTTCCATCTCCTTAGCCATGTCTTCAACAATCCCATGTCGAAAGATGGTTTTTTCCCCTTCTTCTTGGAAATTATCAATGAAGTTTTCATGGGAAAACAAACTTTCCATACTAAGAGTACCTGAGGTGAAGAGGTCTTTTATCCTGGATAAGGAGATGTTTTGTTCAATTCTTGTAGCCATGCCGTAAGCTTCATTGAGCGTCCTTGGGTCCCTTTTACTGAGGGGCAAACCTAGGTGTGCCGGGATCGCATGGGTATAGAGACAGACAACATACTCTTCTTCAAGACGATGGCTTCCAGGAATCTGATATAGAGTGCCCTCAAACCTACTCTGGAAGTCAAATAGGGTTTCATTCTCAGTTTGTTTTATACGCTCAAATCTTTTTAGCAGTACTGAGATGTCTCCCAAGCTTATGCCCCATTCTTTGAGAAAGACTTCTTCTAGCTGGTTCATGGAGGTGATGCTAGCATCGGGAAGATCATCATACCATTTTTTAGCATTCCCATGAAGAGTGGTGGGAAAAATTTTCATCACTACATCTTCGGCATCATCATCGGCAGGATGGAGTCCAAAATAAGAATAGAAATTATTCACGTGAAAGTTAGCTCTTTCCCCATCGCTACCAATGAATTTAGGGAGCCATCTTTCTTTTATTGGGGGCATTTGGCGTGGGTATCCAAGGATTTTTCTCATGTCTAAAGGCTTGCAATTCCCGGGATCCCATTGTGAAGTCATTGTTGGCTTCGTCATCAATGGAGTTGCCAAATGATTTTCTTGAAACTATCAAAAGATAAGGGAAAACACCTTAGTGGAGTCGCCAGGTAAGCTTGTAAGATAAAGCATCTAGAGGCAAGGCTTACCGAAAAGTGTCGTTTGAGGAGAATTGACTCAGTGTTCCTCGGCAACGGCGCCAAAATGTTATCGCACAGTTTGTAGCTAGGTCAACAGGCTAGAAGATAGAGGCCAAACTGGCGTAACAGGAACCTACCCCACCCAATGTCACCACGATGGGGAGGTTCTTTCTATTTAGGGAGGTTAGGCCCAGGGGAGACGTCCCTGGTAACCTGGAGTTTTGAAGAGGCTAAGGTATAAAGGTCAAAGTGAAATTCCCTCTTCATAGGTTACCACCAAGAGCAGATAGTTCGCTAAACAACCAATAACGAAGTGTAGGCCCAAATGAGAAGACCTGCCCAGAACAAAGCAACAGCAAAACAATACATTCTGGCTATGATTCAATGGGTTAGTACTTCATACAACTATCTGATATCAATATATTAGCAATTATGACAATAGATATTAATGAGATCAATGTTTATTAATATAGCAATGGAACAATATCAATTCATCAATAAATATCGAGATGATGTAGCAAACAGTGTGTTGACCGCCCATTTAGCAACGGTGGTCAACTCATGTATCATGAAGTATTTATCTATGTTGAAGACAGAATTGGTTCTACTTGGGTACCTGGTACCCCAGCACTTAAATTTTTGTAAACGAAATTTCCGCACCCCTGCGTGGGTTAATAATGTAATAAGTCTGCATGGATCATAGTTA